>JAPYZH010000986.1:0-10262 GCA_030523085.1 Meteorus colon | reverse complement strand
AAAAATTTTACTGGACCTATTCTGACCTTACGAAGACCTATCGATTAAGGTCATCCTGACTTCGCGAATCCTCAGATGGGGTGCTAAGTTTGCATAGGTTTATTCATCACTTTCAATCAAAACTTATGTTTTACTACATGTCAATCACATTAAAAAAGCCACCGTGAGTTGTAACATTAGGTGGCGCTAGAAACACGCACCCAGCGAATACTGGGGCTCGAAAACAATGGAGAAGTGTCTACTGGTGTCTACCTCCTAGATAGAAACTACCGAAAAATTTTCGAGATTTCAACTTTGCCTTTGCTCTATAATGTTTATTGTGACGAAGCAGATTGACAGTGAAAATATAAGCAAACTTTGTCGAACATGCTTGAGAGAAGACGAAGAGAAAATGCTTTGTTTATTTGTTGGACCGGCAGGTTCATCACTGGCTGCCAAATTGAGATCTCTCTCATGTTTGGAGGTTAAGAAACTTTGTAAAAATCGTGTAATTGCAATATGGAATGGGTGATATATATATATTTTTCTTTTACTCATCAGTCATAATAGTTCCATATTTTTGATTCGTAAATCATCATAGACTACACTTCTAGTTCATAAACTTGAGTGG
This sequence comes from Meteorus colon, assembly GCA_030523085.1. NCBI lineage: Eukaryota > Metazoa > Arthropoda > Insecta > Hymenoptera > Braconidae > Meteorus > Meteorus colon. Next base: position 9,652 of record JAPYZH010000986.1, on the reverse strand, counting down.
ATCCCATAAGAGTAGCATGAGCATTAATATTCTAACTTCCATTTGGAGTTGAAAATATATAAGCATATATTGTATTTTCTTGATTATCATTGTTATTGTTGCTATCCCCATCAAATTAAGTCCCAAACGCATCGCTTTTGCAGATTAGTCTAGAAGAAAAGCATTCATATAACTATCTAACTTGTCGAGAGCATATATACACGATAAATTAGGCCATTTTCATGCCAGGTCAAAATCTGGAATAAATATAATAACGATAGTAGTCTTCGGTTATTGATACGAAAATCAAGGTAATTATGGCTCCATAGAGTAACTACTCAAATTGATTTTATATAGGTTTGGCAAGGTGATGGACTACCCGAAAAACTCTGTGAACGTTGCGTGACAAGAGCCGAATCTGCCCTCTTGTTCCGTGAACAATGCAAAGCGGCAGATAGAGCTTTAAGGCAAGCAGCTTTGAAGGTATTAGTTTCGTCAACAATCATGTCATTTTTGTCAATGTGAAATACTTTTTCCATGAAAAAGAGCAAGCCGAACGCCTTTTCATTAGGTTTCAGGGCTTACGACTTATACAACAGTTTCTGGTTGTAAATTGTATCAGCAGAATGGTGTCTTCACACCAATACAAAATTCAATGAAGACATTGAAATGTGGTGAATGTGGCGCGCTTTTCATGAATTATCAAGAATTATGTGCTCACAGTCGTTTGCACGATCCATTCATTCATGAAACTACATCGTTCTCGCACATGCACATTGTCGAATCACAAAATACATCTGTCAATACTGAAACATCATTGAACGAATCAATTATGTATAACGATGATACATCTATGTCGCATTCAAGGAAAACAGATGCAATTTCACAACATTCAAACAGGAACGATAGGCCAGCGTGTGCACTGCATTGCTCATTGTGCAATCATACATTTCCAAATAGGGATCAATTGATAAACCATAGTTTTTCCCACGGTACCGACATAGTTGATAATTTCATCTGATGATGATAATATCGAGTTTGATGATTATTCTAATGAAATTCCAGGAAATTCGAGTTATTCATGTACGATCGATCCAGCTCATCTGAGAGGCAATGCAAACCGTTCTATGACAATTTCCCGTATAACCGTTCAAGAGAATTCTTCATTGAGTGCAGCATTGTCACTGGAAACAAGTAACTGCACCGGGCGCGATACCATTCTGGATAGTGAAATATCAACACCTATTGTGTATAATCCAAATCCACGATTTGCATCGATTCCTAATAAGTTGCAAAAAAATACAGTGTCAAATGGAGCTGGAATTCCAGGGAGTAATAACAGAAATTTCGGTACTGTCCAATCTGAGAAATCAAAAAATATGGCATGCCTGTATGTGCGGAAAAGATATGAATGTGAGAAATGCAAAAAAGTATTTACACAAAGATCGAAATTGATCACTCATGAATTATTCCATACTGGTGAGAAACCATTCAAATGTGGGGATTGTGATAAAGCTTATGCGTCAAAGAGTAAGTTGAATGCTCATATGAAATTACATTCAAAAACAGACATATATCAATGCGACACATGCGAGAAGACTTTTTCATACCCATCTTATTTATTGGAACATTCCAAAGTACATAAAAAGAAGTCTAATGAAGCGGTCCTGATTGATATTCCACTGAAAGCCAAATTCGAATGTTCAACGTGTGGTAAAAAGTTCAGACTAAAAAAAAATCTGAAGTCTCATATAAAATTTCACATCGGCGCTGGATTACTTAGTTGTGAAATATGCGATAAATCTTTCAGCGAAAAATACAATCTGAAAGTTCATTTGAGAGGTCATGAAAGCGTAAAATTACACAAGTGCGAGTATTGCGAGAAAGCATTTAATGAGAAGGGCAACTATACAGAACATCTCAGAATTCACACAAAGGTTAAACCGTTCGTCTGTAACTTATGTGGCAAAGCATTTGCGCAATCGAGTCATTTGAAGAGTCATGAGGCGTCACACAACTCTATCCGACCACACCAATGTCGAGTGTGTAGCAAACGTTTCAAACTCGTTTCACATCTCAAGCGACACACGAATTCGCATACAGCAATTAAAACATTTGAATGTATGGAATGTAATCAGATGTTTGCGCAAGCATCCAGTTTGAAGAGGCATTCGAAACGGCACAGCGATGCTGCTGCCAATCGATGAATGATTACACACTCAGAATTACTTGAAAGGACGTAATGCGGGGATTTATGGATTTTCAACAACTTCAAACTGTGTGATTGCAAAATGTGATTTTACTTCATCATGTTGGGGTTCATTCCCACATACTCATCCATCTTACTAAATATGATTGCAAATACGAATTACTATACATATTCTTTTGTTTTATTCCCACATTTAATAATTCAACAATGTTTGCGTGATGATTTCCAATCCTTCACGAAGTTGTTCTTCAGTAATAACGAGCGGCGGGGATATTCTTATTAATTGTCCGTGTGCAGGTCGTGATAGTAAACCGTTGTCTCGTAATCTCAAACATAGTTCCCATCCATCAGCAAATTCCTTGTTTATCATCAAACCACATAGTAATCCACGTCCACGAACTTCACTGGCAATATTTTTCGGTATTTTATCTAATTCTTCTTTCACAATTTCTCCGAGACGTTTAGCATTTTCTGCTAGTTTTTCTTCTTCGAGAATTTTGACTGCTTCCAGAGCTAGCGTGCATGCTATCGCACTACCACCGAAAGTACTTCCATGTGAACCTGTATCCAATGTCAGAACAATCTGGTATGGAAATTGAAAACCGGAAAAACAGAAAAAATGTAATTCAATCATTCATGCGTTAGAAATTCATAATTTTCTACTTCAATCAATGTTTGAAATGATGTTACGTCGTGATGAGAGAGGACTCCGGATACTGGATACATTCCACCGGATAAGGCTTTTCCCAGTACTAAAATGTCGGGTTTTTGATTCTCGTGATCCACTGCTAGTCGATATCCAGTTCTACCAAGACCAGTCTGAATCTCATCAGCTATCCATAGAACATTATATTTGTTGCACAACTCCCTAACTCCTCTCAGATAACCATCCTGAAAAAATATACTCCAAGATGTTATCATGATAACAAGTACGAATATATATATTGTCATTTGATAATGTGTCTATATCCACCTTTGGTATACGAACTCCAGCTTCGCCTTGAATCGGTTCGATCATAAATGCACAGATATACGGATTCGATTCAAATGTGTTTTCCAGTGCCTCTAGATCATCATAAGGAATTTTTTCGAAATTCGGCATCAATGGACCAAAGTCTTGGTAACATGATGGTTCAGTCGATGCTGACGCAGCTGCTAGTGATCTTCCCCAGAAATTCTTTTCCGCAAAAATCACAGTTGCTTTATTATTGGGGACTTTTTTTATTCTGTATCCCCAACGTCTTGCCAATTTGATTGACAAATCCGCCGCTTCAACACCTGGGAATAAGAATATCTATAGATGATTTTTATCCAACTGGTAAAAATGACTTTGCATACCCGTATTCATTGGTATGAAGCGATCAAATTTGAATAATCTCGTCAAATATTCTGCAAGTTGACCATGCATTTCAGTGTAATAAGCTCTTGACGTGTGGTGGAGTTTTCCGCACTGATTGCGCATTGCTGTGACTAAACGCGGATGACAATGACCCTGATTACACGTAGAGAATCCCGCTAAGAAATCTATATATCTTTTGCCATTTATATCCCATAAATTGGCTCCTTCACCCCGATCCAACACAATTGGTAGTGGCTTAAAATGTTTTCCACCATATTGATCATCGCGTCGAATAATCTCTTGTTGTAAACTACTAATTAATCTAGTATTCAGCCTTCCGCGACTTGGATTCATTAACCGATACATTGATTGCATGATTTTTCCTTATTTAGTCCTGAAACTAGCTGCACGAAATAATGTAATTAGGAAATGAATAGATGAATGCAAGCGTGAGTTTGAAAAAAGGGTGGAATGTCGTCCGTACGCGATGTGTTTGAATATTCGACTGATGTCGCGAACGTTGAGATATTTCTTTTATTTATGATAAGGTTTGTTGTACGCTTTCTCTTATTCCCTCTCTTGCTCTTGACTTTCCTCGATTCGTAATCTTGTTTGCTAAAATTCTTTTAACTCATGCACATTTGTTGAGGAATGTATACAAAATATGTGTATTGAACAATTAATACGATTAATGGTATTCTAGTTTGTACCAAATACATGCATGGAGTTATCTCTACTAATGGAATGATATTGTGTATTTGCGATGGCTGCTGGAATGAAGATGTGAGATATGATACAGGCAGATAACAGAGAAGTAAACTGACGCCCCCCCCCCATCAATTTGTGTTTATAGCCAGATCCAATTATCATCGATTTATCAAGTCGAAATTGATGTCATTCCAACCCACTATTTGTGTACTTACTTTTGTTTATTAATTATAAAGATTTCTTACATGAAATAACAATCAAACCAAATTATCACTGATAATCAGACTGTCTGAATCTCCGTGTTTACAATTTTGCTTACCATCAATCGGGTTTGACCCTGTGACAAAAATGATAAATTTTCTTATCTTCTAGGACCAGCTATCAGAAATGAGTATAGATGTGAATTTAATAGGATTCTGCTTGCACATGATAAAATACATGGAGAAAAAAAAGACTTTAGAGATCAGTTATGAATGTCATGAGTATCACACATACCTGTCGCTGAATGAGAGGGATTAATCAGAAGTTATTATAACAGACAAAATCTTACGCTTATTCCTTATAATTGAGAATGACCGTTGATAAAATGTCGATGCATTCTTCAATTTCCGCCTCTGTTATAACTAAAGGTGGAGCAAGACGTATGATATAGCTGTGTGTGGGCTTTGCCAGAAGTCCATGATCCCTCAATTTCAAACAAATTCTCATAGCATCCAATTTTTCATCGATAACGACCGCATTCAGAAGACCTTTGCCTCTCACGGATGTAACAACATCTTTCGGTAATTTATTTAACTCGTTGCGAAGTATTACACCAAGTTTCCCCGCATTTTCCGCCAATTTCTCTTCCTCCAATACTTTCAATGCTTCTAATGCAACCCGACATCCCAATGGGTTGCCACCATAAGTTGAACCATGCTCACCCGGTTTGATACACAACATAACTGAGTCATTAGACAAAACACCTGATACAGGATAGAAACCACCTGATAATGCTTTACCTAAAATTAAAATATCTGGTTTGACACTTTCATGATCAACAGCGAGACGTTTTCCGGTACGTCCTAAGCCCGTTTGCACTTCATCAGCAATCCAAAGTACGTTATATTTGGTACATAACTCCCTAATGGTCTTCAGATAGCCATCCTAATAAAAAAAGTAAAACATGAAATGAATAGAAGAAAACTCGGAAAATACCGAAAAAAAAAATAGTCAAAACGAATATCTCATGCGATAACGACATATCATTCGGGCATCAAGACCCTGGACGATAATAGATAAGATTATGGCTTCTTCAAAATCTATATATTACGAATGATAGCATTATATTCGTGAAGAGTAGTATTAACAGCGTTCAAAAATATTTCATTATAATTTCATACTTTTGGAACGATCACCCCGGCTTCACCCTGAATTGGTTCGACCATGAATGCACAGACATGTGGATCTTGAAGTTTCTTCTCCAAAGATATTAAATCGTCATATGGTATGACATCAAATCCCGGCATAAACGGACCAAATCCAGAGTAACTCGTCGGGTCTGTACTTGACGAAATAGCGCCCAATGTTCGCCCCCAAAAATTTCCAGCGGCAAAGATGATTTTTGCGGAGTTTTCTGGTACTTTTTTGACATTGTATCCCCATTTCCTTGCTAACTTGCACGCTGTTTCGCCGCCCTCCACTCCAGTATTCATTGGTAGCCACTTATCATAGCTAGAATAGACCAGGTACAAAATTATTTTATTCTATTGCATATTATTTTCAATTATGAATCCAAAAACGACTTTACTCACCCGAATAATTTAGTGATATATTCTTCAAATTCGCCGAGTACATCAGAATAGAATGCACGTGATGTCAAAGTTAATTTCTTTGCCTGCTCCATCATTGCGTTATAGATTCTTGGGTGACAATGGCCTTGATTAACTGCCGAATATGCACTCAAGAAGTCATAATAACGTTTTCCATCAACATCCCACATAAATACCCCTTTGGCGCGGCACAATGCAGCACGTAAGGGTTGGTAATTATGCGCGCCGAATTTACTCTCTCTCGTAAAAATTTCCTCCGACGTTAACGTACGTCCAATATTCATTTGACCTTTCAAAGGTAGTAAAGTACGGTGAACAGTTGGCTTGAGAGTCACTCTTATCAACGACATCATCGTGCCTTTCTATCTGTACGAACTTTTCTCCCAAAAAGTAAATATAGAATCGATGGTTGCTCCTCTCTTCTGATTCTGATCTGTTATAGATTCGTCCAGACAAGTCCAATTTTTATCTTTTCTCTATGTCGCTCAATATCTCCATTCACGATCTCTACTCAAAGAAGTGAGTGGGCGTGTCTTAACGCATGTGACCTGATAATGTAGAAAAGAGAAAACCGCATTATTGCAGTAATAATAGCAGATTAATATGAAAGTTCACCACGTGACAATATCTCTAGATCTTGCGTCTGTATAAAAGATCTTTCCCGAAGCACCGATGTGCTAATGTAAAGAAGATACAACAACTGCTAGGTATCCGTCGATAAATATCTCTTATATAAACAGATAGACGGACATCTGATTGTCCAATGAAAAATAAGCGACCGGAATGAAGATCAACTAGAATATACTGAAAAATCTTGCAACTCTAATAACTGAAGAATAGGCCGATTCTTTTATATCACCACCTGATTGAATCGCATAAACTTCTCTCTACAAATGTTTGATAACGTTATCATTTATTGATATGGTCAGATAATGATTGTCGTCAGGTACAATACAATTTGATGTTTTCTCAGTATGGAACTTCCGATTTATTTCAAGGCGATTATTCCATAGCATCTTGGAGACAATAATGGATCGAAAAACTTTATTATAGCTACTTTTGTACATTTTTGGCTTTGGTACAAATATAATGCTCGATCCAAAACAATCGCAGCTTCAACTACAGTACCGGCATGAATTCGTAACAACTGGAATAACTTCATTCGCCATTGCGTGTTGTAATATTCATCATATAATTGTTCCAATTGTTGGTCAGATGGTATTTTATCGATTTTAATTCCAATTTTCGTCAATGACCATCTGGCATAAACAGCGAAATTTATCAATGGTGCACGCTTGCCAATTCTCACATCAGCCATTCCTAAATTTCAAATGTTTACAAATAGTTTTTAGATGAGATAAAAATTATTACCACGAAACTCACCTAATGACTTCAACAGCACTTGCAACACAGCACGATAAAATAATGATCGCGGTTGTGTTTTACTTTTCATTGACTCTCTTTCAATTGATTGTTGCGCCAACATTCGTGCGTTTTTCGTAATGTAATATTTTCCACTTAAGGATTCTTCGGTCAAATGATAGCAACACGATATTACACAAAGAATATTCGAACAAGGCGAGTTTAAAAATGATTTTATCATTGCATGTGCTAATCGACCGCAGGCGTGCAAACCAGTAAGAGTGAATTTATCTCCAAGTTCGTTGAAATTGTTAAATGATGATCGTATCAATTGAAGATAATCTGTTGCTTCATCAATAAATTCAATGGAATATTTGACCTGAAAAATGAAGAAATGTTTCTCAGGTGTTCAAATTGTTTGCAGACATAAATTGTGTATCTTACTAAAGGATATGATTCATGCTCATTCCGGATCATCTTCTTTTGTCTCTGCATCGCGCTTTCATGTCGTGATTCATCACAATCAATGGCCAATACGGGAATACTATAATTTTTTGATAAACTTGTAGCTAAATACCCTTTTCCAGCACCAACATCAATGACCAAATTCGAATTAGCTGTGGTCAAATTCCCAACTACATTTGTTAAAATATTTATTTCATATCGCTTCTTCTCCGTCATAAAATCATCCTGCGACTTATCGTTTTTGTTTATATTTGCCGCATCAAATTTTATGTGAGGTATAAGAGTTGATATTTCCTCAACTGGCAAAACATTGCGACCATGTCTCAAACTTAGAAGATTTACTTGTTCAATGAAGTTATTCAACTCGCCATTCACATTATTATGAAATAGTTGAGTTATATCCATATTCATATTCACTAGATGCTCTAACTGATCTCTTAATTTTGATGTTAAGCATTTCTCCCATAAATTCTCTGTGATGAAATCGACCAAGTGACAATTAATTAATGCTTCATTCTCATTGATGAACGAAAGGCAGTGTGCCAAATGACTCTCATATGGATTCATTTTCCCTCGAACGCGAAGAGAAGACTCATATGTTATCAATCGTCAATTCAAAAATCTAGTCTCCCTACTTCACGATATGACAAATGAATTTTCGCTATCGAACAGAACTTTGTGAATTTGAATCTTATATCCTCAAAAACTTGTATTATGTTTATTGTTTCATCATTGATCTTAGGAAATTTACCAATTTGATCATCCAATTCTATGACTTGTTTCAAAACTTTGGGAGAGAATAAGTATTGATTTCGTAAATAATGTTCAATCACGCTACTGTAATAACCAAGTTGTGATCCGATAATCGAAGCTCTATGGTAACCGAGATGGTACCCCTTCACTGGTTGATTCTCGCCAACGCAATAACCTTCTTCGAAGCCAGTCTTGTTTGCTTTGTCTTCGGCCAATAACAAGTCCTCGAATATTGTGTTCATGTCCACATCGCCAATCTCACCAGACATGATTGGGGTCAGTCCGGTGATCTTCAAAAATTATATGCATTATACGATTATTTCGCAATTCGAAATGCAGTCATCTGCACCTCTTACCCCATATGGTTGGCCCAGTTGAAGAATGGACTTCTCACTCCAGGTCTCCAGGATATTCCGAGATCTTAGGTTTATTTCCCCTTCCACAATGGGTGTGTTCAGGACAACTCAGCGCTGCGTAGCGGAAATTGAGATTTTGGACTGGAGCAAAGAATACTGTCCCATAGAAGCTCATGAGTCCATTTTTCGCGTCCCACGAAAACCGTAGTGCCTACCCTGAAAATCAGAGGGCGATACTTGTTCAAATAGAGAGTGGAAGCTGAGCGTGTGCAATGAGCAGCGCCTCTACTAGCTCAGATGCTAACTATTCAGTCTTCCTTCTCTCTCTTTCTTACCCAACCAATGCCACTACTTACCTAACCAATGCAAATGCTTATCCAACCAATATCTTTGTCTACTCATGTATAAGAGCTTAAATATAAGTTTTAGTTCTGTGTTTACCATGTGTTAAATGGCTGTGGGGTCAAAAATACAGACCCGTCTTGCGGGGTGGAAGCCAGGTTCGAGTTTGATCACGGCAAGTTCTTTTTTATCTCACGGAAACAAATAATTATTCAATACATGCAATTTCATTTCATTTATTTTAAGTCCAATAATGATTCTGCCCTTCCTCTTAATATGAAGGAAACTTTCATTGTAAATGCGTTAACTTATTATTATAAAGAATGTA
>JAPYZH010000985.1:0-10273 GCA_030523085.1 Meteorus colon | reverse complement strand
TTTATTATTAATAATATATATTTAATTTAAGTAAGATCTTACTAAAAAGTCTCAACTCTATCAATATATTTACTATAAATAAACTGTTTTTTCAGTGTGCGAGCTCTCCTTCTCGCTCCCGATGTAAGATGGAGGGCAGGACTCGCAGTTGAGATAAAGAGGAAGAAAGAGAGCAGAGTAACTTATAAATTACACTCTAACGAGCTTCGCGGCCGATGGCCACAGTGTCGATATGAAAAACCGGATGACAAACACAGAGCAGGGCTGCATTTTCTTACGTACATAGTCTTCATTAGATTTTGAATTTTCAAATGCGCACAGTGAGAATAATCTTATATGAGATGTATGGATGTGAAGAAGAATATAGCGGAGAAGTTTGGTGGAATATTGGGGAGAAAGAAAACTTCTTGGTAAAAGTGAAAATTTAATACGAAGTAGAAGCGAAGAATAAGACGTGTGGGAGAGCGTTGCGTGTCGTCCTGTTCAAATGCAAGACCAGATTGCAAAAAAATAAATAAATAAAATTGAAATAAAAATGGAACAAAAATAGAATGATTCGTGTGGGCATCGCATGCGAGGAGAAAATGAGATGGCCAATATGAGTGAGGCCGTGACTGGATCATGTACGAGAGAAAAGTGTGGAGCTTCGTGTTACAAATGGTTGGAGGATAAGTAACCAAAAAGTGTGAGACCCGAAATAATATTGAATTACACGACTGTGTTTGCTGTGAGAGGCAAAAATATATATATTTATATGGAGGGAAGAAATGGAAATATGACCTGGACAATAAAACGATAAAATTAACTTGTGGGTTTACCTCCACTCCAAATTCAAATTTTTCCGAAACGAAAACTTGATATGAATGTAAACAACAAATATTTATGATAGAATGGTCTTTTTGTAGCTTTTGTATGAAGATGTGCGTGGTGGTTATTTATTCTCATTAAATGTTCAGAATTTGAATCGAGGCTGGAACAATTAGATTCCGATTGTCATAAAAGGACTTTTACTATCAATCGGGATGAAATTGATTTAGAGAAAATCCTATTTACTGTCGGTCATGGAATTTTCCTCTTCTACGTTGGAAGGTAACGCGGGGCATGCTCATTTTGACTGCCATCGGCGGCTATATGGTAACAAGTTTGAGATAATTGAGTTTGAATGTGGATGATTTTATTTATCGCAATCGTTTATTATTTCAAAACATCTTTTTATTATTGGTTCACGAAGTATGCGACACGACATTGGATAATGCAATGGTGGAATTTTGCACCTATATTTTTACGTCTCGGGTACCAATGTCGTGTGGCATTATCATCGATCGCCTCTTTTCCCTTCTCTCTTATCTTATAACCACATATATAATAAGTCTCTCGAACTCTTGTACTTAAAAATAAACGGACTTTCAAACATTAACGATAAACATATTATAAGCTATAGTTACATAATAATTACCATAAATAGTAATATCTTAAATAATTCATAATAAATACTTAAAGACTATCATTCGTTGCAAACTAATGGTAAATTGTCGAAAACAATATCGACGCACAGTATTGCCGAGTTAATGTAAATTAGATTTTCGCTATAAATTAAGGGAATTCCGATTATGCAATTACTGTTTTTTCTTTTAAATTCATATGATCAAAGAGAGAATGTTTACACATGGTTGAATCGTGCTAAAGACTCTTTGTACACAATTTCATTATCACATTATTCGACAATGCCGCAGAGAATTTATCATCATTACACATTGTTTCTCTTTGGCTATGGATAACCGTGCGCAGGAAAATATTTTTTCATTTAACCATTAATCACGATTATAATGAGCATTTTTTTAACACAATGAACTTCGAGTTTATTAAGCATGAATGGATTTAGAGGATCTCATGTTTCATTAGTTATTCAGAGTGATTGAAATCACTACCACTTGTATATATAATGAAATTTTTCAACTGTCTGACTAGATTCTACACTCTTTCAGTTTCTCATATATTTTCCGTTCCGTTATCGTGAATATAATTATGTATATACACTATAATTAATGAAATAGTAAAGGCTATAATTTTTTGAATTAGAAATTTTACTTACACTTTTCTGTCCTTATTCTCTTTTTTATGGTGCAGAATAATTGAAGGCGCATACAGAAACAGGATATCTAAAAATACTTATTCAAAAAGTTTTTTAGCATAGTGCCAGATTCGGAAGAAATATTCATCTTTTCTTAGTAAACGTGCTCGTGCATATGAACTTATGTCTGCATCCATATTGTGATCTCGTAACCAAGAACTAGTATTTTCCGTGCTATAACTCACTGACGCTGTTTCACCTCGTTCCGTCGCCTCGGCTACTGGTTCAATGACTGCCAATTCTGTATATAACCATTTAAATGATTAATTCTCGAAATGAATGAAAGTGCACTAGAATATCATCAACACGAGGATGCGTCAGAGTTTAAGACTCTCACCTGATGCAGGAACGATTTTGAAAGGTTCATCGGATTCCAGAGGTTCACTAAATCCAACCTCATTCCTCGCATAAATTCTTATGAGATATTCGTGATCCTCCTGAAGATCACGTACTATCAATTTCTGAATATCGGCATTGACACGACCTACTTCTATCCACATTGTCTTTTTTGTGTCCTTTATTGCTATTTTGTAGCCTTCTAATGGCGCACCACCATCGGACTCGGGTCTACCCCATTCAATAACTACAGTATGAGCAGCAATTTGTCGTATTTCTAAAGGTGCAGTTGGTGGCGAAGGAACGTCTGTCAACAAAGTCAATTATAGTATCAATAAACAACCCAATTATCCAATATCCAAAGTCTATGAAGAAGTGGGATAGGTCATTGGATACTCACTTGCGTGTGTTTGCAATGAGACTGGCTCAGAAATAGCTGGTGTACTGAGCCCTATGCAGTTTTCAGCAAATATTCGGAACAAGAATTCGCTCTCTTTTAGATTTTCAATACAATATTGATGAGTGGTTGCATCCAGAGTTACCACCTTGATCCATCTTGATCCTTTGCCCACCAATGGCCTCTTTTCAATAACGTAACCTAGGAGAAAAGAAGATTCATTTGAAATTTCATCGATTAGTGAAAGCTTTTTGGTATTTTAAAGTCTTGTTCATGATTTACCAGTCAGTTCTGAACCTCCTGTACTTGCGGGGGGCGACCAGTTGAGCGTAACACTTCTGCTTGTTATATTGGCGACATGGAAATTTAGTGGACATGATGGTGGTGCTAAAATAAATTCAAAAGTGATGTATCATCTTTCCGAATTACTCTCGAACGCACATATTAATTCAATGAAATCGTATAAAATTTATGGATGTTATAAGCACTTACTTTTAGTTGTTATGGCTTTAGTAGTAGGGAATATTCCAAACAGAGCATAAAGTGAATCTTCATTTATTGTTATTGAAGCTGAGTAAGAAGTCAAAGCGAGAGATAAGTAGCAAATAATTTCAAGCGATAATATTTTACTAAATAAGCCATCAAAAACACTTACTAATTCGTTTTCCAGTAACAATTGGCTCCTCTGATAAGTACGGAACTCCACTACCGATGGCGTTCTTCGCAGTTATTCTAAATTCATACGCAATATCTATCTTAAGATCGGTGACATTAATATAAGTAGTATCACCCGCTGTTATTCCAACTTTCGTCCATGTTTTCTTTGCCGTCTCCTTGATCTCAACAATGTAATCTGTAATAGGAGATCCTCCATCATTTATGGGCGGTTGCCATTTTATTGTGAACGATGTCTTTGTCATTCCCGAAACTTCCAGTGGACCTTGAGGTTGTCCAGGTTTCTCAAACGACGTTTTAACTGTAACTGGCATAGATTCTAACGGTTCCGAAATTCCTACTTCATTCTTGGCAATAACTCTGAAGATGTATTCTAAATCTTGCTCCAAATTCTCCACACAATAACTGAAAGTTTCATTATCCACATCAACTACTCTAATCCACGTCTTTTTCTTCTGTGTACACATTTCAATAATATATTCTGTGATATCATATCCGCCATCATCTTTTGGTGGTTTCCATCCTATCGTCAAGCAGTCACGTCTTATGTCCTTGATTATTAGAGGCCCCTCGGGTTTAGCTGGTTCCCGTCCCATTATAAGTTCAATTTCTGTCATGGCTTCTCCATGAGTATTAGACAGTTTCAATGTATAAATACCGACATCATCTTCTTGAACCTTCTTAATAGCCAAAGTAGCAGACTCTTCATGTATTGTCCTCTCAAAACGCTTAGACTTTGTGATAACACGACCGTCGACAGTCCATTCATATATTGGTTTGGGCGATGCTGAAAATCTTACAGTCATTTCCACATCGTGGCCTTTCTTTACTTTGTATTTCCTTAAAGACTCAATTGAGATCTTAGGTGGAGATTCAACTACTTCGACCTTTAACCTTGATGATGTTTTAACATTCAATACAACTGCACTGTGTTCTACAGCGTCATCGACTGTACAGCTACTCACTATCAATTTTTTAACAGAACCTTCATCGATTATTGTGTATTTATCAGATTCGACAATATGAACGCCCTTTCGGAACCATTTAACTGGTACGTCGGGCCGTGACAGTTCAATAGTGAAGAGCGCATCTTCTTCGAGAGGAACCAAAGTGAAATCCGGTAGTCTTCGAATGAAATCAACTTCAGGCTCTTCAACAATCAATTTGGCTTCGGAAGTTTGGTCGCCCACTTGACACGAGTAAACACCGGCATCATCAGGCGTAGCATCATAAATTTTCAACTTCTGCCGTTTTCCATCAATTGAAAGGCTGATGTGTTCAGAGAATTGTAATTCTTGTCCATCTTTGAACCACCGAATAAGCGCATCACCCTTAGTCAGTTCAATGTCGAATTTAGCTTTATCACCACGAGCAATGCAGACATCTTTCATCTTCGTGATAATTTCTGGCGGCAGTTCTGTAAGACCACAAGTTGCAAAGTTTTTTGAAATTGACTTAGTATGGAATTAATATTGTTATCATTATACGTTATATAGGGAACAAATACAATTGCTTTATACTGACCAACAACTGTAACTTCAGCGGTGCATTCTTCATCTAAAAGTGTACACGTGTACTCCCCTTCATCATGAACTGATGTACTTCTTATTAGCAATTTTCTCACGGGACCCTCTTTCACAAATTCAAACTTAGGATCTTGTGGTTCCAACAGTTCCCCATCTTTTTTCCAAAGCACATCAGCAGTCTGCGAAGTAATCTCAACTTCCAGAATAGCTTCTTCACGTTCAATTACTTCGAAATCTTGTAGTTTCTTCACGAATTCCGGTTTGGTAGCTGTGAAAATTATTTCTTGTTAATATTCGCATATTCGCTCATAGCTTGTTTTTCTATAAACCCAAATTACCTCTAACGGTGACATTGCAAGAAGTGCTTTGATTTTTCACAGTACACTTGTAGGTGCCCTCATCAGTGGTGTTAGTTCTCTTGATCACCAGTTTGTGCGTTCGGCCCTCTTGTACAACTTCGCGATGATCCATTCCACTGATTTCTTTCTCATTGTGCCACCAGGTCGTTGACATAGTATGTGATGTTTCGCATGTCAGTTCTAATATCTTATACTCATCTACTGTTTGCTCAACATCTAACTTCTTCGTGAAAGTCACTCTAGGAACATCCACAGTCACTTTGGCACCATGTGATGTTTTACCGACAGGGTTGCTTGCAATACATTTGTAATCACCAGAATCTACTTCAGAATCAGCATTTTTAATCTCTAAAATTATTTTTTCTCCGTCGTAGGTTTGTTTGATGTTTCGTGACTTCTCTAATGGCTTGTTATTTCTCAACCAAATGACTTCAGGTACAGGATTACCAGTGACCCTGGCACTTAATTGGAATGTACCTTTCTCAGGCACCGTGACTTCTTGGAAACGTTGGATAAAGAGTGGTGGTTCAGGCGCGCCACTGGGCATTTCTGAAATTATCCGAACAGACTGTGAATAACATATCAAGCCTCATATTGAATAGCTCAAACCCAATTTCAAGCTGTTATATACCTGCCGCTGTAACAACTATTGATGTTTCGGTTGTATTTTTAGGTATAAATAAGCGTTTCAATTCGCAAGATGATTTACAAATAGCTTGGGAACAAAATTCGCAACTCATTCCACAATTTGATAGAGATATATTTTTGTAAACTCCATCAATTATTTTAATGTCTGAACCGTCATCAGAAGCTGGGGTTTCAGGGTCAGGATTACAAATAGTAGAGTTACAAATTGTTCCACCCCCTGATCCTGAACAGCACTCATTTTTGCATGAGAGGTCTGTTATTGTTCCACAATGAGAGCCGTTGCAACATGATTGGCGATTCCGGTCATTGTTAGGTGAAATACTGATAGTCCCACATCCTGATATAGAACAACAACCATTTTTGGATGAGGGTTCAGTAATCGTTCCACAATGTGAACCGTCGCAACATGGTTTGTGTTCTGAATCATTAGTGGACGAAATATCAACCGTTCCACATCCTGATCCCGAACAACAACCGTTCTTGCAAGAAAGTTCAGTAATTGTTCCGCAATTTGAACCATCACAGCATGATTTTCCTCGAAGATCATTAGTGGGTGAGTTATTAATCGTTCCACAGCCTGATCCTGAGCACCCTCCATTTCTACAAGATGTTTCGGAAGCTGTTCCACATCCAGATCCGTCACACGTTTTTTTACAAGCCGCTGAAATTAGTTATTAGCAAAGCAAACAGCGAAAGCAATTAATAAATGAGCCTTGGCGCACACAAGTTATGTTGGCGAGTTAGGAAACGTTTATTTTCTCATACCTTCAACAGTCAGAGTTGCTTTAGTTTCTGCAGTTCCCAAATCGTTTGTGGCAACACATGAATATTCACCACTGTCTGAGACTGTTGGTTGAATTAATGTCAAAGTGTTTACATCACCTTCCTTCTTCGGAGTCAAATCCTCGATTGGTTTACCGTCTTTCAACCACGTAATTTTTGGCGTTGGTGTGCCAACAATTTGTGTGATCAAGACCACAGTTTCGCCTTCTCGAACGACGAATGGTCTTAGCGGTTCTAAAATTTCTGGTGACTCCTGAGCACCAGTTCTCACTTTCAGTGGAATTTCGATTGAAGCCTCGCCTTCCCGATTTTTTGCGATGATTTTATACCTTCCTTCTTGTGTCTTATTCACTTTTTTGATTTTCATAACACTGCAGTACATATGCATATCACTTTCCGTTGCGACCACAATATTTTCCAACGTTGTTATTTTTGAATCTTCGTAATACCATGTTATCTCCGGCTCAGGTACTGCAACTAAACGACATTCTAAGATGACATCGGTATTTTGATCAACGCACTTGGCTTTCGGCTTGCGCGAGAATGTTGGCGGTATGCCCTCCAAAATATCAGCAAGAGAAGATTCCCTTGACAAACTTTTTCTCGAATGTCCTGTCATATCTGAACCATGATCTGATAGTGGCGCATCAACAGTAAGTTCTGTAGTACTGGAAGCGAAACCTGCAGCATTTTTAGCCACGCAGGTGAACATTCCTGCGTCTTCTGGGAAGACCTCTCTGATAATTAGTGTTGCTACATTGTCCTCGTCATAATAAATTTGGAAATCGGGTGATGGTTTGATGATGGCAGTTTGTCTGAACCAGGTGATTTGCGGTCGTGGTGTACCCTCGACCTGACATTCAAATTGAACTGTGTATCCATCCGGCGTATGAATAGGTTGGAGTTTCTCTATGAAACGTGGTGCTGATGATTTATCACCAGGGCCAGGCTCTTGAATATGAAAAAAATATTAGAAATAGGAATGCATATTGCTCGGCTGATATTTCAATCAATTTTTCAAAATAAACTCACTTTCAAAAATAGGAAGCTTATCAATTTTCTCATGGAGTTTTCTCTGAAGATAAACAGTATAATGAACTTCATCGAGCAAATATTGAGCAGGCACCCAGCCTTTTTCCTGCGTCAAATGTTTCTTAACGAACCACCAATCGGAATTGGTGTGCTCTAAATAACAAAAGGCGATAATTTATTTCGTATCACAACTTTTGTCAATAATGATAATAACTAACGATAATTTTTATCAACATACCAATTACATAGACTTTCTCTCCTTCTACCAAATTAATAGCTTCTTCGGTCTCAGCTTCATAAGAACAGATTGAAAACACAGTTGTTCCGTCATGAATACTGTATTCTCCTCCGTCTGATACGGGAAAGGAAGAGTCATTCATAAAATGTAATTCGATATGCGGTGATAAATATAAGGAGTAGTCACAAATACTCACCGTCTTCATAAATGTCACTCTCTTTCGTGATGCTCAAACTAGCTTCCTCTGTGAATCATTGAACAGTGTAATTAGTGTTATATTACTCTAGCGTTTGAGAAAAGCATATCTACATCGCTTAAAAGTTTCAGTGTCAGTCGCTTATGCCGGTATAACTTTTATTTGTCAACTTCAATTAATAAGCTGAAGACGTCTACCGATCTTCAGTGAAGATGGATGATCAGGGCGTGGGTTTAGGAGTACTCACTTCTCTTACTTCACCTGTTTTCCTAGTACATTAGCTGCTACCTGCTATCATTTACTGCCATGTTAAATTCTATCAAAGCTGAAAGCAGTTTATTGTTCTAAGCAAGCGTAAAAAAAAATGAATGAAACGTTTGCGAACCTTCTTCGAATGTAGATTGTCGCCGTTTACGTTTTATTTTCAGTGCCAACGACTCATCAGTCTCTTCAACTGAATACTTCCGTTCCTTCTTCAAATTCATTCGAACGTCTTCTTCAAGATCTTCAACCTTATATGGAGGTCGCTCCTTCTGATTCTTTTTCTTCAATGTCAAATGGTATTCATCCGGTGCTAATTCATCAATGCTATAGTCTTCCTTCGTTTCATCTTCCGAGTCATAAATTATTTCTTCAACAATAGGCTCACCATCATCCTCAGGACCTTGAATAATTCGAATCGTTTCTTCACCTCCTTCTTCGTGATAGGTTGTTGGACGTTTCTTCGGCTTCAATCGAACTTTTCCCGACATGGAGATATCTTCTTCTTCATAGGTATTGAGAGAAATTTTGAATTCTTGTTCAACATCTTCTTTAGTTTTTGTAGATCGCGGGCGGAAGGTGACGTTTTCTGTTTCTGTGATTTCTTTGATATCCGGACGTCTTTTTTTGGGGCGAAGTTTGCGAAGTGTAACGTCTTCATAAATTTCTTCTATTAATGTAGGTGGTTTCTTCGGTGGCTTGCGCTTGATCGTAAATTCTTCAACTAACTCCTCAACTATTCTCTCAGGTCCTTCAATCTCTTCCGTTCTTTCTACAATCAATTCATCAGCAGCCTCATCAACAGTCAAATCTGCAGTTTTCCTTTTTAGTTTGATGTCGGTAGAAACTTTTTCCGTCTCCGTAACCTGTACTTGACTTTTTGGTTTACGCTTAATGGTGATTACAGAGTCTTCAATTTCTTCGAACGTTGGCTCTTTTATTTTCGGCTTTTTCTTCAGAGTTACTTCTTCGGTCATTTCATCTTGACCTATTAGGCCTGGTTTTTTTATTGTAACTTCGTCTGCTGCTTCTTCAGCGACTGAACTCTTCTTTGGTTTTCTCCTTAAAGTTATTTCTTCAGATACTTCTTGTGGCTGTTCTTCAGGTTCTTCCACGACCGATTTTCTGATTGTGACTTCATCAGCTACTTCCTCGGGGACGGGCTTTTTCTTCAACTTTTTCTTCAGAGTCACTTCTTCAGTCACTTCTTCCGGCTGTTGTTCGGGCTTCTCTATGACTGGTTTTTTTATTGTAACTTCATCAACCGCTTCTTCAGTAACTGATTTCTTCTTTGGTTTTTTCTTGAAAGTCACTTCTTCAGTCATTTCTTCCGGCTGTTCTTCTGGTTTCTCAACAACTGGTTTCTTGATCGTGACTTCATCAGCTGCCTCCTCGAGAACAGGCTTCTTTTTCAGCTTCTTTTTCAGAGTCACTTCTTCAGTCACTTCTTCCGACTGTTGTTCGGGCTTTTCTATGGCTGATTTTTTTATTATAACTTCATCAACCACTTCTTCAGTAACTGGTTTCTTCTTTGGTTTTTTCTTGAAAGTCACTTCTTGAGTCATTTCTTCCGGCTGTTCTTTGGGTGTCTCAACAACTGGTTTCTTAATCGTGACTTCATCAGCTGCTTCCTCGGAAACAGGCTTCTTTTTCGGCTTCTTTTTCAGAGTCACTTCTTCAGTCACTTCTTC
>JAPYZH010000984.1:0-10305 GCA_030523085.1 Meteorus colon | reverse complement strand
ATAATCAAAAAATTATCAGTATAATACCATGTAGGTTGTACCACGTGACGTCGAATGGTGCAATTCTATTGGTCGATATTTGGGTCGGAAAAATAATCTCATAAATTATTTCACAATCTGATAATTTAAACACATGAATTAATGTTGTTGTTTTAGATAGAAATGATGAATGGATTTGTTTAATTAATAAAAGGTTGAATTCAGTATGAGAAAATTGCGTGGGAATTTAATTTTTAATATTAATGACAAAGAGGATTGAATTAATTTGTTACTATTTTATTATTTATTTGTGTAATAAAAACGAGAAGAATTTACTTTTTTTTTATTTAATTTTAATAAAATAAAATTCTATTTATAAACCTTCTATTTCAATTGATTAATTTATTGATTATTGGATTAGTTGATCAATTTGTTCAATATTTATTTACTGTTATTTTGTTTGAAAGAATTGAAAAAATTCCAGATAAATATTTCCACAATTACAATTTCTCCTGGAATAAAATAAACATTCTTGTAAAATCAATAATGAAATCACAATTTTTAATCACAAATAACGATAATTATTAATTACCGATAATTTAATTATGAACATTTATTAGATTGCAAAATTATTGAAATTAATGTCAGAGTATATTTTTTTTTTTTCCATTTCTATAAATTTTGCAAATATTTTGCATATGACGGAATTTCATATTTGGACTTTTCCATTAATTAGTTAATTATTGATGCATATAAAAAATGTATTTAATTCTCCATCACAGAGATTTAAATTCAAATAATTTTTCCTTGTGGAAATTTATCAGAAATAATAAATAGCAAATATAAACAAAATAATTTAAGTTTTACATTAATTGTTAATAATTTAATTCAAAATATTTATTTTAGATAAAAAGAGTTATTAATTTTTCCTTCATGTACTTTTTTTTTCCCCCTATTTCGTTTTCATAATTATATTTTATACTCGGAAAGTTGAGAAGTTGCATTATGACAATGTGGAGAAAATTAAGCCGCAGTAACCTGCACTGTGGTAATAAGTTAATTCAAAAGTCTCGTTAATTATTCATAACGACGGTGAATAATTATTATAAAATTTCCTTCGTGTATAAATATTATTTGTTCGGTGATTTAATGAAGGTACAATTTTAGACTTGAATTCGAAAAAATTTCCTCAATAGCAATTAAAAACAAATTCAATTTATTACGATTTATTTAATTTCGATCAACACCTAATCAACAATTGTGGCGCTATTTTTTTTATTTATTAAACTCTGTAAATAAATGAAGAGATAGGGATTGCGATTTTATTCTAATAATTACAATAATAATTGAATTATATTGGTAACGTATTTTAAATTATGTTGATTAATGTAAATTGTTTGTGCATCATCGATGACATTGTACAATGGTCCAGTCAACTTTAAAACTTTATATCTGCGGATCTATCGGTCGTAGACAGTTCGTTGAGAGTTCATTTCACTCACTATATTGTCTTCTTTAAAGTGAATGAAAGAGTATAACACTGTACCACTCCAAAAAATTGCTTCATGACCTGATAAAGTGAAAAATGAATTTTCAACGATTTCAATGATATTCCGACCTGTTTTTCAATACGCTTTATCTCGAAAACCATCAATAAGACAGTCCATACTCATAAGACTTTTTTTGTTTAATATTTTGTGCTGAAAAAATTAGGTCTCTACATATTTTTATGTAGCTCCCATTGTTTAGCAGTTATGAGAGAAAATTGAAAATATGGTAGTTCTTGAAACTCGTATTTTGTTGAATTCACCTTCATTTCTCATTTGATAACTTAAAAACTTTTGTGTATCTGCTTCTAGATGAAAGTTTTGTAACTTTTCATAAGTTAAACTGCATAATTCTGGTAACTATGATCAGTTTTGTATGAATTTCTCATTTGAAAACTGGTGAGAAAAAAAATAATGAAAACTTTAGTTAACTATTTCTTGTGGATTCATTTTATTTTCTATCAAGTGGAATCAATTCGTAATCCCGCAGATTTTATTATGTATATATATATATATATAACAAATTACGAAGGGAAGAGAAAATTTAAAATTACGGAGTTTTCAAACGAAACTTTATAAAAATACCAAACTATTTTTTTCAATTTTCTCACATCTACCAATAAAAACTATCTCAATTTGCACCAATTGAGATTTACAATTCATTTTGTGCAGTTTGCGAGGGGATGGAATTCAATTGAACAAATGAACACCACAATTTTTTCCCCATTGTTCTCTTCTTTTTCTTTAATTACAATGTGACAAAGTGGGAGAAAATTTTTCTAATTAGCAGTCGAATGATCGAATGTGAAATTTTTATTTTGTTTTTATTGAAATCTAACAATGAAAATTGTGGCGTTGATTGAAACAATTCCCAAATTATTCAACTTCTATTTCAATAATATTTGTCTATAAAAAAAATTATTAAAGAAAATAATGAAAACAATAAAAATTGTAACAGAAAATGATTTCAATTTCCAAACATTTTTCTTCCAAATTCTTCTCGAATTTATGAAATTGTTCCTAAATGATTTAAAACCAAAAATTCTTTAACCCTCTCAACCCCAATAAGTTCCCTAATTCATAAATATCAACTCATCACAGTTAAAAAATCCCCCATATAAAAAATCATAACATCGCACGTGTACAAACAGAAATAACGAAAAAAATTACTGAAGCAAAAAATTTCTCACCACGTCCAGTCTGTTACACAAACTAAAAGAATTATAACGAATATATCCATCGAGTATTTCTGTGCCACGTGACTGTGAGAATTAGAATTTCTTTGCATCCAGTGAAAAATAGAATGAACTAGAAATACGCAAAAAAAAAAAAAGATAAAAATGAATAAGAAGAAAAAAGAAAGAAGATTGAATTATTTGAGGATCGTGCACTCAACCCTCCTCTATATCTGTAGAGAAGCAAAGAGGGTTGTAGGTGATCGACCCTGAGAGTTGGCGCGTGAAAATACTTTTTCTTTTATTGCTACACAATATGGCGCTTACAGTCATCAATAATTTTCCTCGCATCATATTACTAAGGGGAAAAATAGATGGAGAAAATAGAATAGGAAAGAAACAAAAAGACAAAGAGAAAAATTGGAAAATGCATTTCGTTACTTCTAGTTGTTATACATATTTATTTACATTTATATGTATATGACGGAAGCTCTTTCCACAATCATTATTTCCCACCGAGGGAACTATAAACACCACAACCCTCCAAAATGGATGGATCAGCTGATTGATGTCACATATAAGGGATGAAAAAATGAATGATGGTAAATGTACGTGCGGAAGCAAAAATTTCTTCATTGCGTGAATGAGCTTGATGGGTCGTTTCGACATTTATGAACATACGGGAAAATCGTGTGTGCGTGGAGGGTTAAAGGTTAGAGTGTATCTTGGGGATGATTCAGTAGAGAATACTAATGTGAGAATTTAGGAAAATCGTTTTTTTTCGCAGTTATTTTTATTTTAACAAATAAAATTTGTTATTTGTTTTACTGTAAATTTTATGAAGAGTTTTTATCGATGATTTTTTTCTCAACGGCGTAATCAATAAGTTGAGAAGTTATTATTTGATTTGTAAGGGGTTGTTATGAAAATGTTTAAAATATTCATGACTATCGTAGGAACTAATTGAATTTTTGTACAATCAAAACTTTTTTTTTTACAAATGATTTTCTAGCAGAATGAAAATTCAGTCGATTATTTTGGAAAACGCTGAATTATTCAAAGTTCAACCAAACGTAAAATTGAAAGATAATTTCTACCCCCTTTAGTTAGTTTTATTGTTGTTAAGTAAAACCACACAAAACTGAATATCAAATCAAATTGAATTCCATCAAATTCTCACAAAATACTCAACAACGTTTTTCATTCAACCACAAAGTTCAGGAATTTTCTCAACTAAATAAATTTATAAACAAAATTCCCGGTCTAAATACACCAAATATTTTCTACATCTAAAGTAAAATTCTTCAATATTTATCATTCCAAACCAACACCATCATACAATTTACTAATAAAAAATCAAAAACATAACAAAATAATTAACTGCAAAGCCAAAAATGAAAATTCACAAAATTTTCAATTTTTTCTTCTTCAACAATTCATCAAGATTTTTCAATTATCCTTTAAAAAAAATTGCTGCATATAATTTATAAATGTCCATATCTGTTTTATCATATGAAATAATTTGTGAAAGTTCAACTCCCTGCAGGCTCTAACCTGTCTTGCCCAACTCACCCCTACATTTCCTTTTTCTCTTTTAATAATTCCACTTTTTTTTTTTCCATGAAATGGTAACGTTTGATTTGAGATGGATGAAGTAGAGTAGTATCGTAAGAAGGGCTCTTGACAGAAGTGTGTATATATATACACCGAATGACGATCGATTCTGAGTCTGGGTCAGCCGAGGGCGTTCACCCCCCTTTGCTGCAGCCCGGGAGGGACACGACACCATCGAGGGCGTAGCTGAAGATTTTCGCAACGGAATGAGAGACACTCCCTATATACATATTTTCATGTTTAGTATCCTGATGCATTTTATTAATCTGAAGTCAATGCCAAAAAGTATTTTTTTATCATCAGACAAATATTTGTTGAATAATAACACGAAGATATTTATTGAATTTGATTTTTATTCCAATTTTTATTGATGTAGGAAATTGAGATATATTTGAATTCATTTCTGCCAATTTTATTTTATTGGATCCTTTCTCTCACTTCTGATATTTTTTTTTTCTCTTCACTCTAAGGACGAATAAATATTTGATGTTGAAGGATAAGAGAAGTGGAGAAAGCAGAAAATTACAGATGAATTTATGGATTTTTATCTTGTGGAATGAATGAAATAATTCAATTGAAATGTTGAGATTGATTTTGATAAATTTTGGTACAATAAAATTATCATTATTTGTAAAAAGAATTTTTCCTTTGAAATTCTTTTGATTTCTTTTTCATAATTCAATATTGAATGTGCTGATAACAATCAGGGGATGGAAATTACTAAAAAATTCTTTATATAACGTAAACATCCAGAACATTCTCCTATTTACTCCATCATCAACAAATAAATTAAAATTTAACTTAAATGAAATAATAAACTTCCAAGTCGTAATAAAATCACCCAAATTATTATTCCACATCAAATAAAAAATGCAAACCGACATAAACATCACCACAATTTCCACCCTCAACCCAAAACTAAAACTATAAACTAAATCTAACCCAAAATCATCCTCTCCAAAAATCACCATCAATCCTAATCACAAATCCACCCTAAAAATTCTCAACAAAATCAATTTTTCCATCCCTTTTTAACAAATAACAAAAATCCTCCAACCCCCAACTTATTTCCTACAATTCATCAAAAATCCCAATTGATTTAACTGCATCATGATTAAACATTCTCACCAACCCCCCAAACTACAAAAACTCATAGAAAAAAGAAAGAGAAAAAAAAAACCTGCGTTGATTGAACTTGAAAAGCAACGTGAGAAGCGTCTCTTCTGCTTTAACCTGGATGGTCTTGAGAATGCGCGCGAGGTGAACGATCGACAGGGTGGGACGTGACCTTTTGCACGAAGGATAACACTATATAGTTGCGGTGGTGAATGAGGGTGGTAACGGGTGGAGGATATGAACGCGAAGTGAGGGTGGTGGCCGCGCGCGTATATACGTACATTAACCCCTTCTGTACTGTGTTACGGTCACCACTGGCAATTCCCTTTCCGCGGTCTCGTTTACGCACCCTCATGGTACACCTAATGTTGCATTCACCCTCTATCACTACCTCGCTCACTCAATCACCTCTTCACCCTCCTCACTATCAACTCAATGTAATAAATTAGGGTTATGTTTAATTTTTTATATATATTCTTGTTGACATGAAATCTACTTTATCCTCTAACAATATTTGTTTAACTTTTTATCTATCAGTAAATAAATCTGATAAACGATATATCTTTTATTATTTATTGTTTATTAGTAAAATGTATTGATCTGTAATTGTGTTGTGATATAACAACGATTGTGCAGAATAACAAAAGAATAAATTAATACAAATTCAGATAATGGATGTTGATATTGATATAACAATTGATAAATCATTGGCTAAGATTTATTATTGATTTGAGAGACCCAACATTGAGTTAATTGAGATCAGGTTGGATGAGGAAATGGTCTAACAAGTTATTCAGTCGATTATATGGAGGGTGAATAAGTTTGAAATTGTAAATGAAGAAGGCGCCACATCATAGAGGTTATGTTAAATGACATCTTTGTACGAGTTTCACAAGTATTTGCACATAAGATTGCAATGGTAACTGGCCAGAGCAGTAGATCCGCTTTTCAATTGTTGGTAATGCAGGGATCTATTGACAGAATAAAAATAGAAATTTAATGATACTGGAACAACTGTTAATAATTAGAAAATTTATTGATAAGAATGTTATTTTGTAAGTGAGAAAATGTATGAGATGAAGGTAATGGAATAAATTGATTTTGTAATAATTTTCTTATTTTCAATTTTTCATTGTTTTTATTATAATTTCACGAGATTTTTCTTTTACTACGTTACTCCATATGGACAATAATCCCTTGAAAAAATTAACACTTGTTATAAAATACAAATAATACCTCGATTGACAAATTGCATATAATCGCTAAATATTCGTTTTGTTTCTTCATATTTGTTTCTCCTTGTTATCTTTATTTTTTAATTGTAGTTTAAAAGTCTCGAACAAATAGGGAAAAGAGAATAACAATAATAACGAAGGGACTGCTGAATTTTCTTATAGACATGAATACTTTGTATATTTTCATTTTTTTTTCCCCCATTTTCATCTTCATTTTTTACAATCATTATGAGTGTTTCTTTCATCGCATACACAATATTAAATACAAATTTTTATTTTTCTACAGAAGACTAAAAGAGAAATAAAAATGAAGAAAGTGATGATTATATTGGCATAATAGAATACGAAAAGGGTAATTTGTTTCCAACTATATTTCATAAATTGCATAGTTGATTGTGATTTTTTTGTTCTCTTTCAATTACCAGAAATAAAAATCAAAAATGAAATGATGAATGGTAGAAACAACACATGAGATGCGCCCCGAGCCGTGATCATCATCATCCTCACTATTACTATTTATTTTTTTAATTATGTTTGGATTTTTTTGTTTTTCATTGAAACAGATTCCAATGCGATGATAACGGGCATTGAATTTTAATTAACAAGGTATAATAATAATGAATGGCAATTTGTTAATTATTATTTTTTTTTTTTTTTCATTCTTTGCATTTTCTTGTTACTCTTCGTGCAATTGACTGTAAAAGAATATCAATATTGTACAAGTTAATTCGTTAGTCATAATTAATTATTGAGTCTTGTTGAGGTATCGTTGTTACTATTGGTCTATTTTATATTTCGGAGCTGCAGTCGGTTTGTTAAATTAACTATTCATTTATTTAATCATTCATTATCTGTTCGTCTTTAAGCTCATTTCAAATATTCAATTGCTTGATGCATTACAATCATTCCAAATAATCCACAGGAATTATTCATGAATGAAAATGTGAATGCATGAGCTGCATTTAAAATCCGTTATCAATTGTTAGTATTTTCTCTATCTTTTTTTTTTTATTTTTCATATATTCAAATCAACTGCAGCTTTAATTGCACACAAGAGTGCAATTGTGTTCTGTATTTTTCCATTTTTTATTTATTCATCCTGTAACAAAATATAAATATTCGGTATCGCATCTGTATCACGCACTTGGCATCATCAATGAATGTGTTTTTTTTTTTTAAATATTCTATCGACAACAGATTTTGAGTGTTAACTCGTGGTTTGTGTTAGTGTGTATGTGTGGAGCGGGGCTGTACGATCTATTTAATTTTACCAATTATTCAATCAGGCGGTTTTTAGATAATATCAATAAATTCTTTTCCACAGAAATAATAGAATTGCCCGTTGTTATTATTTCGTTCTTCACTCTTCATTTATTTTTTTTCGCCACTATCGTTTACGTGTTGACATTCATTAATTCATTTTTATCCATTCCAATTTTTTATTATTCTCGCTTTATGTCAATATAGTATTGAATTAGCTTAAATATAATAAGTGACAGTCACAAAAATATCGTCAAGTTTCGTACGTTAATATCTGTAGTATTTTTTTTCTCATTTCTCTTCTTTCTTTTTTCATCATGTTTAATCTTAGTCGTTTCATGTGCTAATATGATCTACAGTCTACCGTCACTATTACTTTTCTTTCAATTTCAATTCACTCCTCGATGCACACGTCGTTCTAATTGCAAATATTTATTTATTCATATGCCAGAATTTAATCGCTGATGGGCTATAGAAATTTTAGATTCACAATTTCGTTCATTACATTTATTGTATCCCCATTTTATTTTTTCTTCTCATGCATTTTTCCGCCATTGTCCTGTTGTTTATTTTTTATTATTAAATCTCCAAGTTTACTCCGCTGTGTTTGACAAGTTACTTGAATTTCCTTTACCTTTTCGTTTGCAGTGATTACAATGCTTGGTATAACATTATATTTTTTTTCTGTTGTTTATCTTTTTTTTTTTCTTTCATTACTTCCTCTTCATTTCTTATGCTATTTTGCTTCCATTATTCATATATAATACACGCATTATTCTTTCGCAGCAGTTTTATGTTCTTCTCATCTACTAACTTGAGCAGTCTAAATTTCTGCAGCACTCACGTCACATTCTCTATGTTTAAATTTAAATATATATATAATTATATATATATATATATATATCTTAAATAATATCTTCGGCCTCTTGACAAAATTCACGTCATGGCAAACTTCTCATTTACGAGAAGTACATTTCGGTTTTTTTTTCTACATACACAAATATCCACTCGTTATTTCACATTCGTACATTAAAGGGTAAGAATTATTTTTTTTGTTCGTTTCATAACTTTTTTCTTTTTGCCTTCTTATATTACACAGGGTCACTTCTCTCTTATCACGTTCACTTATTTAAAAATTCATTTTTTATTTTAATTTCTCCATTACTTTGTTTATGTAAAGACACATTATTTTTTTTTTCTTTTTTTTTCTACTATATATCTACGAATTTTT
The DNA here is from genome assembly GCA_030523085.1 of Meteorus colon. NCBI lineage: Eukaryota > Metazoa > Arthropoda > Insecta > Hymenoptera > Braconidae > Meteorus > Meteorus colon. Next base: position 1,148 of record JAPYZH010000984.1, on the reverse strand, counting down.
TTTTTTCTTCTTATTTTCTTTCTCGTCTTTTTTTTTACAAAAGAGTAAACAATAATTGCGTCAACACATACATATTCATTTATATATCTATAACATAATTTAAGTGCTTCGAACGTCATTCTGTTCATTCTTTTTACTAATTCACTTATGTCATGAAAAAAAAAGAGAAATTATTCACACTATTTCGTTTTTTATTAGCTTCTTTTCTTCCGCTCTCATCAACTATTATCTTATTATTTTTAATTCTTTTAACAGCCAGAATAATAAGTCAGTGATTATTGATGACGAAGAATGAGATATGAAATTTACATTGAGAGTAAAAAAGAAATAATGAGGAATTAAAATAAAAGAGCAAGATAAAAATTATAAGTGACAGGTATGTATAATTTGAAGCTTCAAAAAGCTGTGGGCAAAAAAAATTTACATCACTGAAGAACAATTGATTGGCATATTCATAACTGTCATATTACCCGTCTACTATAATACCATTTTTTTTTTTTCCTTACCTGTCTTTGTTCCAAAGATATACACACGCGATCGATATATAATGCCTCGCAATTTATTATTTACCGTTAAGAGAAAAGAATGGGAAAAAAATCACGGTTTCTCCCCTTCTTTCTTTCCTTTTGCGTTTGTGACGTGTTATGACGCATTTCCTCTGAGTAACATTATCGTCAATTGATTGATGTTATTTTTCAGTCTGTCACACGTTCACATAATCCATTTCTCGTTCAATTTTACCACAATATATTGAATTGATAAATAATCTTAACAAGTGTACGCATTTAAGTGTACATTTATAGCATTAACAAATTGTTCATGAATTTTAATATATCACTTCATATACAGTGGCCTTCTTGTCACCAGATCCAGTCACAATATATTTATCATCAGTTGAAATATCGCAGCTCAGTACCGATGAAGATTCCTTCGACTGTCAAACACAAATCAATGAACAGAGATAAGTAAACATAAATTATAAATGTGTAAATATGTATTTGCATTTGAATAGATATAGAAGAACGATATTGTTCATTAATTTTACGCTTACCTGGAATATTGAGGCACCATAAGGTGTTCGCCAAGCATTGAGTAAATTATCTTTGCCTGTTGAAACGAACCATTTACCACACGATGCAAATCGCAAT
>JAPYZH010000983.1:0-10306 GCA_030523085.1 Meteorus colon | reverse complement strand
ATATTATTTTTCTTCCCCCCCCCCAACAAAAACACCAAAATTTTTTTTTTCTTCCCCCCCCCCCCCCCCCCCCCCCCCCCCCCCCTGGTAACACCACTGTAACAGCCTAAAAAAACGTGTTTTTTGTCATTTTTTTTGGGTGGAAGGAAAGGTAATAAAATTATAATATTGGAGGAAGTTATTTAGCGTATATTTAAGTAACAAAATAGAAAATTATTATGAAAAAATATTCAAAAATGACGGCACCACAGCCATTTTCGCGAGGCATGTAGAATTTGAGACGCTCTGCGGCACGCAGTGTAGTTGCTGCAAATTTGGATCCAGGAAAGAAAAAAAAACACTTATTGTACATGCTTATAGCTAGAGAAATACGTAGGAGATGTTAAAAATATTGATTTTTGTGTGATTGGCGAGTATTTGAATTAAATCGTTAAATTTTCAACAAAAAAAAAAGATAATCATTTGTTAATAAATAATGATTAAATTAACTTATGAAAAATCCCCTACGTATTTCTCTTCAAGATATTATTTTCAAGATATTGTAACAAATTCGAATGAAAAGAACGAAAATTGTTAGAGTTATGCCGCGTGCCGTTTTGAAAAATCGTGTTTCGAGAAAAACTTTCAAGTTTTAAAATGCATTATAGACATGAAAAAATGAAAAATTCGACAGTTTAAATTACAAGAAAAGAAAATACTTTGAGGTATGAAATATTTTTCCCCATATTCTAAAAGGTTCAAAGTATTTTTTAAGCCTAAAAACAAAATCGATTTTTTGAAAAATTTACAGTGGTGTTACCCCTTAAACCAAATGGATCACTTCATCGAAACGCTTCCAACAACAGCATTAATCATATATTTAAGATCATTGAGGAATCTGAACGAGTAGTGTTACTTGCCCACGAAACAGTTGGAATTTTTTTTTCTCGAAAATGTGAATGAAAACTACTTGGTCATACCTTTAACATCAACTTCATTTTTCTATCATTTTGAATGCATACCACCTAACATGCAATCAACTGGAAGAGCGGACTTTCCTTCTTGTCTAGGGTAAGCATTTAACATTTTCAAATAATGAATAAAGTGTTTCACCAAAAGTCACAAAATATTTTTTTTCTCCGTATGTATCGCATGCATTCCTTCATGAGGACTTCAACACTCATACATAACATCTGTTGCAAATACAATATATTATTAGCCACTGAATATGCATGACGTTGAGCAAACTGTATTGAATTAGGATCACCAGAAATTCTGGAGCACGTGTAGAATGAAATGACTGTTATTCTAATATTATTGGACATATTTTTTTGTGAGAATAATTTATCATTCAATTGATTTCACAAAAACAGAACATAGAATCACTATCAATGTTTCACTTTTGAATACCACTCACTAAACTCAATACCGATTATTGCTACATGCTATATAGAAAGATATTTTACCATCAACCAACCTACCGATTCGCCAACTTTCTATCACAGCAATGTTACGGTGAATTAACGAAAAATTTACACATTGACATAGAGTAGCTTTTAAAATTTTGTAGACACTATTCAGGACAAGTGGAGCTCGACATACTATGCTTGTAAAACATAATCATGATATATCTTCAGAGCTTTTCAGTTCTTTCGCAGAAGCATTGATGCGCGATCTGCCGAAAGAATTCAAAAGAAGTGAGTTGTAACGTCGTCATGACGCCACAGCAAACTCAGCCCATTGATTATTGTCCGGGGGATGGAGCATTCAATTTTGGGTTTCGTTCATAGAAAAAAAGGCGCTTCAGTTGTTCTGAGTAGTGTAGATTTCCTTATGACAAAAAATGTGGCATTATAGATTTGTCTACAGTATGAATATGTGTATGAAATTGTCAATAGTGTTATGTAGTCTACGATACCAATAATAATTATCTACATGTATATTTTATTTTCCGTGGATTGATGCTTCGTTTTTATTACTTATGTTTATCACCCATACAATTCGACAGAACAGCTTTGTTGTCGGGAGAACTGATGAAAGCATACATTTAAGAACAAGATAGGATGTCATTTGCATAACTCAAACGCATGACGAATCAGAACCTTAGATTATTGATGAGCATAGTTGTAAAGTGGACAGAAAATAACTTCAGCAGTGGTTTTTCATGACAAACCCTAATATAGTTGTTAATTATATAATGCATCGATTGAAGGTGTAGCCCGCAGTCATATAGTACTCAAACAATGTGTTTTTCATGATATTTTTTCAAAGTCACGTTTGAATATTTCATTAACAACTCTTTCTTATTTAATTAGTACACATTTCGGAATATCACAGTATTTTTGGTAGTGAAAAACAGCCAATGAGCGAAATATAAGCATTCTCTCAGTATCCAATAAAACAAAACAGTTTCTAGTGACCAAAAATGACCTGGACTGGATCATCCGGAACAAAAGAAATCGACGGAGATCGTCAGTGAATTATTTTTCCCAGTCCTTGACAAGTGCTTCAAGAAAAATTTTGATTTTAAACAAATTGGCGGAACTTTAAAAAAAACATATTTTTCGACCATGAAAAAATTTTTTGATTATAAATTTTTAAATATGACTTCAAAAAGAAATTCATGAGAAACACCTTGTTTGAGTCCCATCTAAAATCGGGTAACTCCTTCATGTTTATCCACATGATACGTACGCTTTAGTGTGATGATTATTGGATGACATTGATTTTCTTGTATCGTCCTGTTATGTGGTTGGACCATTGTCAAAGACAGATATGTGATTGTAAAATTTGATTAACATGTATCATCGTGTGTTTTAATGTTGGATTGACTTATTCTCAAATAGCAGTCATGAGGAAACAATTAAAAGTGAAGACTGGTATTCGATGACAAATATTGTTATTTGATGAGAAAAATTGTATAGACACATATTTCTATCATACTCTAATCCCAATTGAAACTCAATCACAAATCTATATGAGATTTGGTAGTATAATTCAACATAGTGTGAGATAGTTATCAGAATCTAGAGAATTCATTGGACACCTATCTCCATATGAGTTATGTAATATATCCGCATAGAATTATTCTTGCATTTTCATTGCATAATTTATATCTTGTCCCCATTCATTTTTTAGGTCATGAGCCAGGAAGTCAAGAAAGAGAATCCACTGCAATTCAAATTCCGTGCAAAATTTTATCCCGAGGATGTGGCCGAAGAAATTATTCAGGACATCACTCTCCGTCTTTTCTATCTTCAGGTAAACATATTTCGTAGTATTTATGCATTCATTCACTTTTAGTTTGGAAATTATGTTTGCTGGCATAATACTAGCGCATTAGCAACTACTTCACGGCCGCCTTCCAACAGTATTTAAACTTTAATAGTTTATTACGTTTGGTGATTAAGTATAGGCACCAAAGGCACTCATAACAAAGCCACAAGGGGTTGTATTCCAAAATGTGTGGCTCCGCGAGAAAACATTTATTATACTCCCTGACCTCTAAAATCTAATAGAAAATTCGTAATATGAACAGAGCATTTGACCGCGGTGAGAATACTCCCTCATTATTAAATGTTATTAATATATTACCGCCCGTTCCAATGTATACATATCACGAGATAACTTTGTGTATCCAACATAGTAAATCAGCGCCAGATAACCATTTTGGTCTTATGCTAAGGTTCCAACTGTTGAAAACAATCGAATTATTTGTTCAATCATGTGAGAGATCACAAGGAGGTATCTTTTGGTAATTTTTATGTATGAGAATTTCAAACTCTCAAAATTGATTTTTTGTGGAAATTTTTGTATCGTCCCATGTTTAACCGTATGTTCACTTGTTGGTGCTTACGTTAGGTGTTATTGCGCTTTGAAAAATATACAAATGGAAAATTGCGTTGTTCGCCGCAAGATTGGAAGCTTGGTAGTAAGTTTCAATTATGTAACTCCAAACACATACAATTTTATAGCATGCAATAAAAATTTTCAATTCAGTGACTTGCAGAAGAAGTTAACATTTTTAATTCATAGAAAATTATTATATATGTACAATAGAGTCTAGTTGTAGATGATTGGGATCTTTTCATATTTGCGTATGGTTTTGTCAGCGGTTTGAAGTCTTCCATTGAATGTCACTGATCTCATCATTATTCCAATTGCTATTTATTTGTTAGTAAGTGCGTTCAGAGGGTTCGCGAACATGTGAGTTGACGGATTGTATGGTTGTTTTTTCAAATTCAGAACTTTTAAAGATAAAGTAAAGTTGAAATAAGCCGTCGAGTCAGTCTGTACTCTACAAATATGACATCTGTAACTGAGTGTGACTTTTGGAGTCCACACAACCAATTTGCCAGTTAGTCCATTGAAATGTTGAAATGAACCTTACAATTTGTAGAGGATGCAATTTTTTTTTTAATGTTCAGGGGGGGTCATGTGGAACTTAACTCTAAGTTTTTGTGGAATGAACCCTTGTCCCCCGGCCGTCATATTGAGAAAGGGGTGGAAACAGGTTATCATCCATATCTTTCAAAATACCGGTTGCAATAAAAATGTGGAGAGACATTTTTTGTTGCAAATTAAATTATCTATAACTTTGGTTCCATAACTTTCAGTCGTAGAACCAAAAATTCAAAAGTTATAAACAAAAAAAGAAAAAATGCTGGGAACAAATTTTCTTTTTGTTGTTATAAAGTTTTTCCATTCTACAGAAAAATCACATCAGCGCAAATCGATAGAGGAGTTTTCAATGAACAATTCTCATATGATCGATATTCGAAATTTATTTATTTGTTGCTGTTTGAAGCGCTGCAAATGTGACACAAATTTTTTCTACTCGTTAGTATGCATTACTATTGGCCCGGTCAAGTTAGACATGCAAGGTTGAATAAATTCCCATAAAGCTGAAAATTTATACGAATGTTCGGAACATCAATTTTTTTTTTTAATTATAGCTATAATTGTCATCTATAGAGAAAAAAATTGGAAATTCATCAATTTTTCGCGGAGTTACAGCTATTTGTTTATCACTCTTCGCGCGCGCTACCTCAATTGTGCGTTAAAAAATTAATATCTCGAAAACTATAAGTCGGAGAAAGTTCATTTTTCGCTCATTTTGTTCGTTGATCTTTTCTCTAAATTTCATTCGTAGCTTGTCTCGACTACTTTTGCATAGTTTCCGAGATATTTCAATGTTAAGCGAGTTGCAAAATGTCTATTTTTTAAACAAATGAATTTCCTCGCCTGAAATTTCTTGCATTTTTTATTTATGCTTTTCTGAGCATTTAAAAAAAAAATCATCAAAATCGGACCATTTTTTTTTAAAGTCTTAAACAAACCCACTTTTATTTCCACGCCGACTGGACTATATTGCTCCTTTTGCACTTAATGTTTTCAAGTTTTGAATTTCTAACTATTTTAAACTCCCGCTCTTGCAAATGATGTATTTAATGCAATGTCGATGAAAGTAAAACAGATCTAGCTCTTGATTGTCAATTTTCTGTTAACTTTCGCAGGTCAAAAATGCTATTCTTACCGATGAGATATATTGCCCTCCGGAAACCTCTGTCCTTCTCGCCTCGTATGCTGTTCAAGCAAGACATGGTGACTTCCAAAAATCTCTCCATACTCCTGGATATTTGGCCAACGATCGTTTATTACCGCAACGAGTCATGGATCAGCATAAAATGAGTAAGGAAGAATGGGAAACTTCTATTACAACTTGGTGGCAAGAGCACCGCGGAATGCTACGTGAAGATGCCATGATGGAATATCTCAAAATTGCCCAGGTATACCAATTGAGAATTTTTACTACCTATAGCGATTCCACTATCATACTTCATGTAATTATATTACTAATATTGATGCATTCTATCCTAGGATTTGGAAATGTATGGTGTCAATTATTTTGAAATACGCAATAAAAAAGGGACCGAACTTTGGCTCGGTGTCGATGCGTTAGGTTTGAATATCTACGAGAAAGATGACAAGTTGACGCCCAAGATTGGTTTTCCGTGGTCTGAAATCAGAAATATTTCGTTCAACGATAAGAAATTCATAATAAAGCCCATCGACAAGAAAGCTCCAGATTTCGTTTTTTTCGCAGCAAGAGTCAAGATTAACAAGAGAATTTTAGCACTTTGCATGGGTAATCATGAATTATACATGCGGAGACGTAAGCCAGATACTATTGATGTCCAACAGATGAAGGCAAGTTTATTCTCATAGCTCCATATACTTATTCGTCTAATAAATTCTAACCGTGTACCCTTCTATCAAATGTATTTTCTTGGGTAACTTATAATAAAATGATATCGAATCGTATTATGCATGCATTAGGCACAAGCTCGTGATGAGAAGGTAGCAAAACAGCAGCAGCGTGAAAAATTGCAGCTGGAGATCGCAGCAAGAGAGCGTGCCGAGAAAAAACAACAAGAGTATGAAGAGCGATTGAGGAATATGGCAGAAGAGATGGACAGGCGGCAGGCTAAGTTAAATGAAGCTCAAGAAATGATAAGACGTTTAGAGGAACAACTCAAACAGTTACAAGCAGCAAAGGAAGAGTTAGAAGACCGTCAAAAAGTAAAATTTCTTACAATATTTCCACAATGTTTCTAATGTAAACTCTGGGTATTGTCGACAATTATAACCGAGCGATCTATTATCATGGTAGGAGTTGACAGTAATGATGGAGAAACTTGAACGATCGCATGAAATGGAAGCTGTAGAACGAGCCAAGTTGGAAGAAGAAATTATAGCTAAGCAGGAAGAGGTGATGCGCATCCAATCAGAAGTGGAAGCGAAGGATGCTGAAGCACGGCGTCTGCAAGAAGAGGTCGAAGCTGCCAGGTACAGAATTTTTCTATGACACTTTTCTTGAAAATTTGGTAATGTCTGCTCAGACATTGATAGAGTTGAACATTTATTTATACAGATTGCGACAGGAAGAAGCTGGTAAGGTACTACAGGGTAGTACCAGCAATCTTCTGCACCATGTTGAAGAAAATGAAGATGGTGAGGAAGAAGGTGAAGATGAGACATCTCATGGTGACGTGACTAAGGACTTAACCACTGATGAATCCATTATCGATCCAGTCGAAGAGCGTCGTACACTTGCGGAGAAAAATGAACGCCTCCATGGTCAACTCAAAGTATGTGTGGTTGAGAAAATCAACTTGACTTAACTCCCCTATTTCTTTATCTATAAACCGCCTTACAATGAAATTCTATAAACCATTCGGGTACAGTAAAAGATTGGACACTAATCTTGATTCGATTCCTGTTCTGTTTTAGGCATTAAAGCAAGATCTCGCTCAATCACGAGATGAAACGAAGGAAACAGTAATGGATAAAATTCATCGAGAAAATGTCCGCCAGGGACGTGATAAGTACAAGACGTTACGCGAGATCCGCAAGGGCAATACTAAGCGTCGTGTCGATCAATTCGAAAACATGTAATTTTGCTATGCACACTTTCCTCCCGAATATGATCGCTCTAGGAATCTGCATACGTTGTTGATTTTTTTCTCGACCTCAACCTCATGCTTGATGAGTGCATAAGATACTTATACAAGCACGAATGGTGTACATATCGGCCCGCAATCATATTTCTTCAGATGACATTTTTCGAATCGACATTTCAAATATTGAAGTCAAATGATACGAACGTGCGTCAATCATTTCGTATTGATACATATTTCACTATGTAACATGGCGGCTTCCTCTCATTGTTAATGAGCATGTTTTTTATACGGATAAAGAGTAATACAACCGTGCCTCACTTGTCTTAAAACTGTAATCAAAAAGTTTCTTCAATCTGTATAATTTAATCACAGAATTTGTTATAAAAAGAATATAAGGGAATGTTTGGTTTCCCAAATCGTTGTTATTACTCTCGATTATATGTAGTTTACTGCGGAAACGCTGAAGCGACACTCAATCCGTATCAATTGCTTCCGCCAGTAACTGCACATCAGATATAACGTGCTACCATGTAATTTGTTTTTCTAACATTAGTGTTCGCATTTGAATTTTTTTTTCACTGGCAATTACATGCATTATTCTTTCTCATTCTCTTTCACATAGCACAGGTATTATAATCTGCAAAGAACCAGGAACAAACTCATAGTCGATTTTCAACGACGATCGAAATTTACAATATGTGAGTATATGTATTGGCATACATACAAAATCCTGGAGTGTTGCATTCAGATAATGAAGAATATACTACTAAACTTGATTCAACAATACGAAATTCACACGGCATTGATAGATAGAGATTTTAGATTGACGTCTGCTGGTGACCTTTATATAAAATGTATGTCATATGTATGGGCAATGACAATATTCCATTGCACTACCAAGTGCTGCAATTCCTGTTTCTGTTCGGTATTGGGTTTCTCCATTTCCATTCAACCCAAAATGGACCAATAATGAAAATAAAAAATGTTGATATATGTGCGCCGTAGGTTAAAAAGACTATGTAAAAAAAGAATGTGGGAAATAAAAGAGAATGGGGCCGTTATCATAGTGATATGGTATACGGCTTGACAATTATCCATAACTGAATTTTCTTACATATGAAAGCATGGATTCATAGTTAATCAAAAAGGATTAAGTGGTGCACTTTATTAACCGTATGGTATCAAATCTTTCCATTGAGAAGTATTGTAAATGTACATTGCGTGGATTGCGAACTTCAACAAAAATTTGCATTCGTAATTGTTTTTATTTTTGTCATTAGTGGTTTCTATTTCCGAGAATTGATCCATTCTGAATATTTTCAGGTTACTATTATCATTTATTTGCCGATAAATACTTGATGCAATTCCAACAGTTGAACGAAATTGAGAAATAATCGTCGCAGAATGGAAAATACTATACTGAAATAAAACGATATACAAAAACATAATCATATATATGAAACTGAGTTTTCGAAAGGATATTTTTTAATACATGTTTAATATTGGGTGTGTTTGGCCGAACTAAACGTTCAGAAACGTTGAATGAACATTTTCTGGCCGGACACGTTTATTGATTACAAGTCGCCATTTGTGGTGAGGCTATCTGCTCAACGTTTAGTTCGGCTAAACACACCCGTTGATATTCACAGGTCTACTAGCGTTGTGTTAGTACTTACTATTTAGTGGTATTTTTCTATTACATATTCAACAATATGGCATTATTGAATAATATATGTAATAGGACAATACAACTTCATTATGAGTAATTTCGTGTTAATCTGCACATAAATTTTGAACCATAATTGCTCATAACGAGATTCGATTATATTGAATTCCCAGAACGAAAACAATGTGGCAGACTTTGTCGTCTCTCACGCGAAGCTCACGCTATCGTATTGGACGATTCCCACAATATTTCTTCTCCTTAATAAATTATGCTCTTATTGTTGGACATTTACACACTGTTTTTATCAAACAAGGCAAAATATTTATCTTCGACTAGAATTGGTATCAAGACATTCCAAATTGAATATAGTCATACTTGAATCATTTTTTAATTTTCGGATGGAGCGCCTGTGTCATTCTTTTAATATTCACTTACTCAAACGCAGATGCATTTGATAATACTGAATGAAAAGTCATATTTAACTTCCCAATACGAAGTTATTGTATTCACCCCGAAAATAAAAAATCTATTTTTTAACAAATCTCGACGTTTTAAGACCTCCCCAACATAACCCACATATTTTGGGTTTATAGTTTGTGTGTGTATGTGTGCGTGTGTGTGTGTGTGGGCGTGTGTGTGCTTATGTATGTGGTCGACATTTTTGTCATACGATTACGTCAGAACTAAAAGCGCGATTTGGATGGTCCATGGCGCAATCGATAGGGCTTGACGTAATTTGATGCTGATTAGATTTTGGTTCGATTCGGTTGCGCAGTTTTTTAGTATTCTTATTAAACATATCTGAAAATGGAATTTGAATGGGATAATGGAAATTTCTGAGTGATTTGACGAGCGCTAATGATGTATTCATATGTTCATTCCATATACATATAAAGATCTATAATCTATGTATATAAGATATATAAAAAACTAGATATAAAAAAAAAAAATAACAAAAAACATTAAATAAAAAAAACACGATATATTATGTATCATTTATGAAAAAAATTTATTTTACTTTTTTCATTTTATTGTTTGTTTTTTCTTTCTTACATATATATTTTTATATACATATATTTTATATACATATATACATATATTTTTATATACATATATTTTTCTTTTTACCGTTTTTCAACCGAAGAAAAATATATATAACTTATAAAATTGTACCATCCATATGTATTTACATATATCT
>JAPYZH010000982.1:0-10367 GCA_030523085.1 Meteorus colon | reverse complement strand
ATAATTCTATATTTAAATCTAATCGGTCGTATACAGTGTAATTAGTCTCTAATGTTCAGTATTTACTGAGTCATTGCAGTAGTCTCTTTGCTGCCTATCGTTGTTAACTGTTTATTGTGTGCGTCAAGGTTGTTTAATTGTTTTCAATCAAAGTTTATTTTTTTATTAATCCATTATTGCTCTGCCAATTATTTTTTATCATCATGCCACTGAAATTTATACACTCACAGTACGGTAATCCGATTCGTGATAATTTATTATGTTCATGGGATTTCATGGGATGTTAATAAAGACATGATGATAATTTGTATGATATGATGTTGATTTCAAAGAAACGCAGATATAATATCGCGAAAATTGTGTCGCAGATATAATGTCCGCGGAGAAGTTGACATAGAACCTTAAAAAACACTCTTTTCACTCAACATGAACTCATAACAAGCTTAACGGAAATTTGGAAATGTAGGCTGTGACGTACAGTGTTCCGGTAAGCGATTCCATGCTCTGACTGCACAAACTATGAAAGATTTGTCATACTTCGTGCTATGACAACTCGTTAGCTCAAGATAGTTTTGAAGCACATCACCCCTTCGGAGACGAGGTTCACGGACACGTAAGATGTTACCAATAAATGGCTTCTGATTTAAATACAGGGCTTCATAAATGGAGTCAATTGTCATAGAAAAAGCAACTCATTGTCTCAGATGCTATTTATTGTGTAAGTAATAGTATTGTGAAACCATCAAAGCATATAACGCTGGGTATGGCCGTGAAAAGTCTTATAAGTAGTCGAAAAATGATTAATATTTTGAATTGACTTGGAAGTTGTTGCAACTACAATACGCTGGAAGAACTTGAAATTAAAGCTACCATCTCATGTGTAAACCGTTCAGAAATTTGTCCTCCTGACATTATTCGAAGTCTATCATTATGCACCGGAGTAGCATTCGATAATTTTGATAGATACGTCGAAACTTTAACCGGAAAGGATACTTTACATGACACCATTGGTATTATCGTTCAAAATGTAAGTGATGATTACGATATTGAATTAAATTCCAATAATATGAGCGAAAATCTTGACACACCGCCACCACCAATAAAAAGAAGACGGACGTTTAACGAGGAAATTCTGGGAATACAGCCGTTTAGTCATCGATTGCAAATGTTAGAAAATTTATCACCAGGTGAAGACAATGAACCAATTCTGCCCGCAAACTTACCTTTGATAGAAACAATAGATCTTATTGTCGTCAAATAGTATATAGTCTATCGAAATGTTACATTGGACCTTGCAATTTTCAGAGGACGCAAATTTTTCTTTTTCAATGTGCCGGGGGGGTCATGAGGAGCTTGACTTTGAGTTTGTGTGATCTCAACCCTTGTGCCCCGGCCGCCATATTGAAAAAAGAGGTGAGAACGGTTTTTCCGCCATATCTTTCAAATTACCGGTTGCACAAGAAATGTGAAGTGATATTTTTTGTTGCAAATTGAATTCTCTATAGCTTTGGTTCTATCATTTTCAGTCGTAGAACCGAAAATTCAAAAGTTATGAACAAAAAAAGAGAAAATTTTGGAAACAAATTTTCTTTTTGCCGTTATAACTTTTTTTTTTTTTCATTTCTACAGAAAAATCACATCAGGGCATATCGATAGAGAAGTTTTCAATGAACAATTTCTAGATTATTGATTTTCGAAATTCATTTATTTCTTGCTATTTTGAAGCGCTGCAAATGTGAGATAATTGTTTTCTACTCGTTAGTATGCATTACTATCAACCCGGTCAAGTTAGATATGCAAGGTTAAATGAATTCCCATAAAGCTGAAAATATGTACGAATATTCTGAACATCATTAAAAATGAAATGTGAAAAGTCACTATCGATCCGCTTTTTGCAAAAAAATTAATTCAAGGTCGAAATTCATGAATATGGATTTTTTGCGTTTTTGAACGAAATAGTAAGTTTCATGATAAAAATAGATCAAACTAAAATTGTAGATGATACAATTATCTATAACAATTATCTTTATACTTTTTTTCCTGAGAGTCACCACTTCTGAGATACAACGGTTCAAAAAGTTGAACATATATATATTGCTCTGCGATCCAGGGAAAGGATACGCATCGAATTATGGCCGCTCAAAATGATCTCGCGAACGACATTTCATTCCAATAAAATAATTCTTCACGAATCTCTCGCAATTCAGAAACCGTGATTTATAATGGGCGCCAGGTACCTCACGGACACCACTCGTACATAATCTTTTAGTCCTGAAACAATAATTATTAATGATGATCTCCTACTTCCGGTTAGGAGAAACCCTCGGCGATCTTCAATTAATATCAATAAAAAATCAATAATATACCGCAGCTAGCGGACGATAGAGGGGGGTGGCCCCACAAATGTGTTGCACCAAATATAATCACAATTTTCAATAATTCTGAATTTTATGTGGAAAATAAACTGCATATTTATTATCAAATAATACGCGTTTCAAATACGCGAGAGAACCACTTGATACGCGTGAAGCGCGATTCCAAACTCTGTTATAAAGAACAACATTAATTAATTAATTATTACGCGATTATCCAAATGATAATACGCGTCTGATTCACAAATTACGTGTCTAGAGACGACAACAACAATGACACAAATCATTCATGAACATTTCATACGACTTCATTGAATCATACATCCAACATTCTACATTATTGATCCACGAGATCATACACATTCCCTACAAATGATACGCTCACCGCGTCATCCGAAATACAGAGAAAAGCGTAATTGGATACGTCCTTCCTTGAGTTGACATGGACTCAGGTGGCGATGATGCTCCGCTGATTTGATGATCTTTTCTCACGAATAATGTCCAATATTCACTCACTCTTATTTGATCGTTTCTCACGCGTTCATCGCGTTAATAATTAATATTCAATTAATTCTTATTCGCTATCCGCGAACCAATCTTTGTCATACAATCGTCACTTACAACACTCAAACTATTATTCACACGTTACCGACTTTCACGATAGTAACGATATTACTTTTCCGCCCAATCGACGACAACTATATCCGCTCTTTTGTGTTCAATTCCAATGGAGTATTCTTTTCCCATCCCACGACGAGATTCGCGTCGTAACGCTTTCGATCTTTTCTGAATACTTTAATGCGTCTTTACGCAATCAATTTCGAGTCCATACTTTTCCAAACGGAGCACTCACTGAAAGCTACAACACGTCCTTGCGTAATTACTTTCCATTTGATACTCTTAAGGGAGTTCATCTGATGATCGAATTAACAGATAAATATTGATAAAAAAATTAGACTTAACTTATAAGTATGTAAAAAGTCATCTGTTTGAATTTCAAACTCGCCGGATATCTTGTTCGTGAGCAATTAATAAATAAGAATTTTCTAAATCAACATCATTTCTTATGGATTGTAATGTTTTTCCTGTCTATAAACGTGAAATTTGTAACCATCGACAAACAGTTTCGGAAGAAACTTTTATAATGGATAAATAAATATCTAAAAAACGTTTCCACAGCTTTCTCAAATCCATTAGATACCTGTGAACTTCAGAATAAATTCATTTTTCTCGCAAAGTGCTAATTTTGTGAAGGTTAACCGTGCCAAACTTATTGAAGAGACTACGCTAGTAGTGATTATTTTCCTTTTGACTAATTCGGTTCCAGATGAACTCCCTCAATGATGTGTCTTTACGCTGTTAATCCCAATCGAATACATTAATAATGCGTCTTTATGCTACTATTTTCCAGGCAATACTAATGCGTTCATCATTAGATTTTTCTATTCTTTCTTAGTGAGTCGCGAAATGCTCCCCACTACTTTCTTCTTAAATCTTTCTTCTAATGCATTTTGGCTATGACACCTATTCCCCCGACCGGCTATTTATCCCTCATCTGTCTATCGATCTCGCGCTCTCGCTCGCACACATTCTCACACACATCGGTCCTCTCTCTCTCACTCATACCGTACATGATTTGGACGATGGCGTATAGATCTCAGGCGATCCACGCGTGACCAATTGCATCCCGCGACGTCCCGCGCTGTCCCACGATGTTCTAGAATGAGTTCCCCCATTAGTTTATCCTTTTGGTCCTTGTTACACTCGCAGTCGCGATTATATAAAATTAGAAAGAGAAGTGGTTAGCGATATACGCGATCGCTTCACTACTCTTCGCGTCCGCGTGGACTAATATTTCTATTATTTTTATTTTTCATACACGCGTTGCTGCGGCCAAGGACAGTGACGTTTACCACGTCACAATATATATATGCGGCGTATTTATGCACATTATGAAGAACACAACTCTTTGAATCATAAAAGTCACACAATCCAGTCAGAATTTGACAGATTCGTACATATTTACACATATTTCACATGCTTACCTTTCATTAACTGACCATATGATCGCATGATATTTCAGCTTATGCCATTGCCTGCCAATTTTTTTCATAATTTACCATTTCCAAAATCGTTTCGTCGCACAGGTTCAACAGATACTATGCAAATCTGGTAAATCCCGTCAGATTCTGACAGAATCTGACAATTCTTTCCGACAGGATTTCCACCACCCGTTAAGGGAGTATTCTGGTTTAGGCGTCAGAATTTTCGGTGTTTTTCCGGGCGCTACAAACAAAAACTAATATATATTTTTACCATATATTTTTTTACTACGGCCGAGTAAAACTTGAGATATCATGTACACTGTTCCGAAAAAAGTAGATTGAAGAAAATCGTGTTTGAAGTTTCGCGCAGTCTGAGACGTTTAATGGTATGTTATACTTACCGGAAAATGATTTAAATTTCGAAAATATCTCTTAGGAACACATTCTTAAACGGTTATACTATGGAAGTATGCAAAAAAGAATCGATTTTTTCGAATTTCTAAACCAGAATACCCCCTTAAGTCAGTCGGCAGACCATACAACTTGAATTCGGAAATTCAGAATAACGGGAAACGCGCACATGCAGCTTATTGCACTCGTTCCTTGGCGGACACTTCAAACGCACATATATAATCCAGTGATAGTATTTCACCCGTATTTCAATGTGGTTCATATTAATATAAGTTTACGATGCCCTTGATTTTTTGTTTCATCTTCAACCAATACCATGAAAAGGTGTTTAACTTTCGTCCTTTGTTTCAGAGCTGCCTTGGGTCGTGTTTGTTTAAAACTGGTGATTGTGATGGGGGTGACATGGATTGCTGACGTAATTTCATGGGCCATAGGTGGTCCTGAATATCTCTGGTACTTCACTGATTTGGTGAATGCCCTTCAGGGTGTTTTCATCTTCATTGTTGTTGGCTGGCAACCCCAGGTACGCGCTGGCCTCAAGCGACTCTTCAACAAGAACCCCCGTACCAATACCGGACGACACGGTAATGGTTTGAGTACAACAAGTCACGGTATGCCCAGCATCGGTGACAGCGTAACACAAAATCCTAGTACCAAGACCGGGCCGATGGAAACGATTTGCTAGTACCTTCTAAATTTACATCCATCAAGATGGGAGGAAGGGTGTTGAAAGTCTGAGGTGTATCCAAACGAAACTGCGAAAAATTTTTTTTGAGACAAAGACTGATGAACTGGAAAGTTGTGCATGTTACGGGAGACTCGAATCCCGAGCCATCTTAATGATGAAAAAGATGGTTCGATAGCTCCATAACAACCATTAGCACAGCCTAGTTTTATACAACATGATTTGTTTGGAGCTTGGCCGTATTCAAAAGTTACAAACTTAGAGGCATTATACTCTAAAAATTAAGTTAAATGATCCGATCTACATGCGTCATGAATTCTACGTTAATTATCTCAAGTTATATACGGTTTTATACTCAGTTATCTGACACCGTGGATATACCAGGTCCCAGTAATTTGCTTTCGCAAATTTATTCTTCTGCTTACTAATCATACAAGACATTTCATCCAGGATCATTACATGCTCAGTCAGTAAGCCAAAAGAGAAAAGTTTGTACCAGAGTTTTCTGCCCCAAAAATCATAATATTAATCCCCAATATAGATTCAGTTCTCGAGATGATATATTACAGAATGTGAAACATCACTTTTTCACAGAAAAATATTGAGACCATGGAAAGATCAAGACTCCGCGATGACCATTGTTAGCCAAATATGGACTATCTTCTTTAGATATGAGGGTTTTCATTTTTTCATAAAAAACCAATCGTTTTTTCTGCATACCGAAACAACATATGTCGACATATTTTCGAGAACCTAGCTAAGAATTGTTTCTATAATTTCACATTGAGAAGGTTGACGAAAAGCTCATGTGCTACTTCCCAAAATACACTCAAATCTGAAACCCATTTCATCTAAAAAAAAAGTCTTGTAATTATTCGTGGACCGTCAATGGGAGACAATCTTCTCCTTGAGCTTTCTGATTGAATGTGATCGCGTAACGCATTCAAACGAAATATGGCAGCATTGCTGATTTCTATTGGAAGTTAAAAATATATGATAACTATTTTTCTATTCACATACGTCAAACTATTCTGAAGAATTTTAGGGCAGCTCAACTGGTCGAGCCACTTAATCGGTATTCGATAGCCAGTATAAAGTGTAGTTACTGTTATTTGTTCAGCTGAATATTCGTACCTACGTCGATTTTGGAGAATAAATGCATAACTTGCATCATATATGACATTCATGAATATTAACAATGAGTACTAAAATATCATACGATGTGAATGAATCATAACTGAAATGAAATCAAGAATCATATTACGCGGCCGATCTTCTAAATACACGTCTATGGAGATCCCCCGTTATAGTTATTATCAAGACGTTAATTACATCAACCAAATAGCGTCTGATCGAGCTTTTGATTGTTTGTTCTTTGATAGTTATTCCTTAGGATAGAACGAGATTTTTCGTATTTTTTCACAATATCGTTATTAAGATATTGAATGTTTTGTTCAAAAATGATATCAGATTCTGAGTCCTAACACGCACTACTGATCTGACGAGAGCGTATTGGTCTGAAAAAGCTGAAAGAACAATCTGAGATGTCTCATGTCTCAATTTCCCACTTGCAAATAATTGAAGTGTAATATATTATATAATTACTGATATTTTTACAGTGAACAGTATTACGAATAAAATCGGAGTTTTTTTCTTCTTTTGGTCATGATACCTTTTTTTGACTTTCATAGTTTTTTAATCGCATCCATTCGCAACATTTTTCACAACCATTAACAAAATATAATAAATACTCGATGCATGGGTATGTCATGACAATAGTTCAATATATTGTCGAATATTGATGTAGAGAATAGAGATGCAGATAATAGGTGGTTGGAAAACCACTATTTGTCGTCTTCGTATTCGTTTATTTATGAATGTATACTCAATTTATGTCATCTTATGACCTACATATTTAGTAAAAAGTATTTAAATCATTTCACACATAATAAACACGATGATCGACATCAACCAGGTTGATATCTCACAACTACGTATTTATTAACACATTTGTTGCATCGTATATTGATGGTAGAAATATTTTTTGTATCGAAAAATAATAAAATTTCAACATCTTTTCATATAAAATGCCTTTTATTTGCTAATACTGCTCGTAGGAGTTATATTACTACGCGAGAGACGCATTCACCGATCTACGACGCATCCACGACGCATTCACGACGCACAGCGATGAATTGATACTTTGTAGATCACCACGCTGACGAATTGACGATTTTCGTCGTAAATGGTTACAGAAACTCATTCATATATAGTTCAGGTAATGATTGCTTTTTGTGGAGGGATGATAGACCAGTAATGCTAACCTAGTCACTGGGTGTGTTTGGCCGAACTGAACGCTGAGAAGTGTTGAGTGAACAGTTCCTGGCCGGACACGTTTAGTGATTATAAGGATCTAAGGATTTGCGAAGTCGGGATGACCTTCATCGATAGGTCTTCGTAAGGTCAGAATAGGTCCAGTGATTTTTTGTTAGGTCCTTTATGGGTTTTTTATAAATAATTTTTTTAAATTTTGCATAAAAAAATTCGCATTTTAGCATCCCATCCAAAAGCAAATCAAAAAATTTTCTCCTATCTGCATTCTTTATCGTTAGGTCAGTATATATAGGAGAAAGGTGGAAAAATAAATTGATGAGCTATTGTCATCCTGCATATTGTAAGAAAATAAACAAAAAATATATGTTAGATCTCATGCATGAGTTTCTAAAGGCCGGGAATCGAATTTGTCAAGTCAAAAATACGAGAAGTTGCATTTATTGAATAATTATTTGTTTCCGTGAGATAAAAAAGACATTGCCGGAGTCAGCCTCGGACTTAGCGTCTGCCCTGTCAATACGGGTATGCACCAGTGTAGCCAGATCGTGGGTAAATTGTACCCCCACTTTGTCACCGTTTTCAATGCTTTCCAATGCTCTCTTACGGCAGAGAGTCACAAAGTATGGGTATGAATTACCCACGATCTGGCTACACTGGTATGCACACGCTGCGTGTAGCCAGATCCTGAGTAGAAATTTCCCCCACTTTGTGACCGTTTTCAATGCTTTTCGATGCTCCCTAATGGCAGAGAGTCACAAAGTGGGGGTAATTTTTACTCAGGATCTGGCCACACTGGGTATGCATCTTTGACCCCGCAGCGATTCAATGCATACCATTACAGAATCAAAACTTATATTTAAGCTCTTATACATGAGTGTACAAAGGTATTGATTGGATAAGCATTTGCATTGGTTGGGTAAGTAGCTGCATTGGTTGGGTAAGAAAGAGAGAGAAGGAAGATTGAATAGGTAGCGTCTAAGCTAGTGGAGGCGCTGCTCTTCGTATACGCTCAGCTTTCACTCTCTACTTGAACAAGTATCGCCCTTTGATTTTCAGGGTGGGTACTTCAGTTTTCGTGGGACGCGAAAAATGGACTTATGAGCTTCTATGGGACAGTATTCTTTGACCGAAGTAAAGAATTCTGGAGAAAATTCTCCAACATTAGTACAGAACCGTACGCGTACCAAGCGCAGCCAAAACAGAACTATTTATTGAACAATCGATATCTCATGAGATGCATAAACTGGTCATAAATGGTTCAACCGATGTTAAAAAAGAAAACTGTTCTTTTTATCACATTCAAATCGACGACATCACCTCACACTCATTCAAAAGAGGATTTCGGATGTATTTCCCTATGCTTTTCGAATAATACACAGACATAACGGATGATATGCATGAATGATTTACATTTCAATCCATAATGTATTCATACTTGTAAACGTGGTATATTGTCTCATATACAATTGCACAGATCGCAAAATAATTAATTTTGAATCCAATTTGTGATGACAACTCATTTAAGAATGTTTGCCCAAAATATGCAATATAAGATGAACCGTCGAATTTAGGATATATTGTAGAGTGAACAATCCCACATCGATTGAGAAAAAAAAGAATAGACTTCACCGTATAGTTATTAAATAAATTTATGTTTTCTGTCCCATTTAACCGCATGTTATACGTACCGGAAGTAGCCTGATTTGAAAGAAAATGAGAAAATAAAGCCCCTTATTTCTAAGTGTACAAATTAAAATTAATATATTATTAGATACTTTATTATTTTCAGTATTGAAGAAAAAAAAAAAACCCGATGTCATCGTCGTATTTGTTCAAAAATCTCGAGAAAAAGTAGAGTCGTTTGGGTCATGTACGTCATCTGCGAAAACTACTACTACAGCCGTCATGTGAAATGTACGAAACGTGGGAATATATGGCAACGTACGTTGCACGCGCGGGCAGTTCGAACTGAGTGCACATTAGCAAAGCGAGGAAATCCATGCAAACGTGGTCTAATTAGAAATATCAATGCAAGTGGATAATGCAGGGTAAACATGAGCTGCATAAATAAATTGACCAAAATATTTTCTTTATAAATTGGGATCAATGAATACCAGGAAGGGAAGAGTAAGTATGGAAAATGCATGATTATGGAAACGAAGCATGTTTATTTACATAAAATACAAATTAATCAGTGCATAACGATATCATGTTTAAGTATTGAAATTAAATTTCATAATTTGCCTTTCTGGTTTCTGAGCACCACACGAGAATTGTCACGAGAAATGTGAAACGCGATCGATAAGTGAGTTGAGTGACAGAATAATACCCGTATTCATAGTTCTCTCCTTATCTCAAGGAAGAAGGGCGCCTTGATGAAGGCTTCCTTGAATCTCAGAGGCGTCCCCGTTTCATAGTCAAAACTTGGCTCTCCCTTCCAGAAGGAAGCCGTATTTAGGGATATGTGATTGCTTATGGTGGTAAAACGGCTGATCGAAGCACCACTCGGCTATATTTAAA
>JAPYZH010000981.1:0-10851 GCA_030523085.1 Meteorus colon | reverse complement strand
CGTGCATTCTATTTTAAATTATTGGTAAGAGAGGAGCATCGATTATTATAAATTTTTACACGTATTTGTGAAGTGTTCAATATGAGAATGACTCCTGCCGACCTTTCCTACAAATGTTCGTTGAATCAAAGCCATAGCCATCATTACATTTGCAAGAGCAATTGTGGTTGTTGATGTCAAGATGCGAATTTGATTCACAGACATGATCCACGCATTTTATTTCCTCACATAAACTCCCACTGCTACATTTTTCCGTACCCAGACAATTATTATTGTTTGTGCATTCTGTTTTGAATTATTAATAAGAGAAGAGGTTCGATCATTATAAATTTTTACACGTATTTGTGAAGTGTTCAATATGAAAATGACTCCTGCCTACCTTTCCTACAAATGTTCGTTGAATCAAAGCCATAGCCATCATTACATTTACAAGAGCAAGTGTGGTTTATTACCCGGGGCTCTGAATTTGTTGGACAAAATTCAGGACACCTCACTCCGACACACAAGCCTGCACTGTTGCATCTTTCAGCTATGGAACAACTGGTGCTATCCACGCATGCTAAATATGATTTTCAGAAAACGAATTGGAACGTTGGTTCATAATGATTCGGGTCTCGGGGTTATCAACGTAAAGAAACATGGTTAATGGTCCTGAACTTTAGGTTCGAGCGTAATTCTACTGAGCGCAGATTCATTCCAATGAAATCATACTCACATTTTTGTTTTCCTCTCATATTTTCACCACGTTTCCCCCTCACCGATTGTGACAGAAAGAGTGGAGCGTCGATAGTTTTATGAAAGTCACAACTGGGCCCAGCGCAGGTTACTTTCACACAGAGCTCGTCAACGCATCTCTCAGATCGGAGACAGTTCGCATTGTCTAGGCATTCTGTAACACGGTTCCAACAATTCAGAATCTGTAATTTCTTTTCTCAATGAAAGTCAGAGCAACAGTCTATGGCCGATATAAATTCACTCTAGTTTCTGTTGGTATATAATAATATTCATAGATGCAAAATATGGAACTTCACTCACTTGGCCGACATTTCTTGAGTGATTTATTAAACTTGTATCCATCAGAACACAAACACGATATAGAATGATTCCCGACTTGACAGATTTCATTTTCGTTGCAGCTATGTTTGGAACAGATCAGCGGAACACACGTTCTCTCGTGGCATTTTTCTGAGTTAGCACAATCTCTATGTTCTTCACAAGTTGATTCTCCAAATCTTGAAACGATAGAAACTGGAGCAACTCCAATCGATTGACATTTGTTCATAGGTCCGTAGCGTTGGTATCCAGTTGAACAGTCACAAGAAATAGAGTGATTGGTCACTTTGCAGACTTCGTTCTCACCACAAGTGTTTGCAAGGCAGAGCAATGGGACACACAACTGGTTTCGACATCCTTCTGAGTCGCGACAGCTTTCATGATCGATGCATCCTGCATTGTAAAATAAAGTGAGAAAAAGTTATTCATCATTCGCATGAATTGATTTTTGGACTTGTGAGAGCACAAAATGATCCAAGGAGTTAATGTGTGATTATTTATATTTTAATTACTTTGTTCACCATCATTTGTCACAGGATTCTCCATGTAACCATCAGTGCGAACACATGTAGGAATATCATTCACCATTAGACATTTCTGGTCTACAGCACAATGGGCTTCACTGTTGCAAACTAAATGAGTAATTGAAAAAAAGTCTGTAAATCTGTCACAAAATTTAGTAGAATTTTCTTCCATATATATATCTAGTCTCATAGCTCTCCTGCTTTGGATGAGTCACTTACTTGGTCGACAAACCATCATTTTTTCGGTTGGATCCGGTTCGTAATTAGCAGCACATGTGCATGAAGCAGAGCGTCCAATAGTCCGACACATTTCTCCTACACCGCAGTTCAGATATTTGCATGCATCAAGACACTTGACATTGCGGCATAGCTCGTTGTCCCGACAATCATCGTCATTTAAGCAGTCTGAAACAGATTTTTATTGCGAATCTTCAGAACAATATCAACATTGTTTTAGCTAGTGAACAGATTTCATGCGTAGTTTAGCTAAAACAAATTCGACTTCATAGGTCTCCATGCGGAATATTTTCCGAATAATCGCAGGATTGAACAATTGGACAAAAAGTAATATCATCAATGCCTCATTGTATTTATTTCCAAGTCAAAATTAGGAATTGCCAATGAAAAAAAAGGTTTTCTTCTTTCATAAACAGTTCCATGTACAGCCCCATATAATCCATATCCAGAAATCAGAATCAGAATTAAAAAAGTTAGGGGATTGATAACAGTTAATAAACCACGCAATATATTGCAATTATCTTATTCCTTGTTGAGTAATGGTGGGAAAAAGTAAAGAAATTTAAAAGCATTCTCGTCAGATGTCTTCACACAATATTTCGGAAAACTGCATTGATTATGGTCACAATATTCTCTTACTCACATCCGAAAAAAGTGTACAATATAAACGCAGTAATGATTAAAAAAAAAGTAAGACCAAAGAGGAAAATGAGCAACGTCCAAATACACCGCATTTTTCACACGACTATTTCGAACTGTTTCAGATAAAAGCAATAAGAGGTAACTGAGTTCCAATCTATGCCGGAAAATCCATATCAACTGCTAACGACTGTTTGAATATGACACCTCACTGATACTATTAAAGATCTCAAGGTGAATTAACTGGTGTCTAGTGGAGAATAGGTAGACTATCCCAGGTAAATCACACCCTGAATTCGTGACAATTGGTTTAGGCTTCATCAATTTTCAGAAGAAGAAATGACTGCACTCTTCTGATCCATTCCCCCTCCCATCTCCAGCGAACGAATATTGACAGAGCACAAACGCTTCGAATGAGGCAAACTCTCGTGAGCTGGAACTTTTGGTTGCGTATCATGAATTAACGTCAACTAAACTCTTACAAAATTAATTATAAAGGTTAACATAATTAATTAGAATATAATCTGTCAACATCAATACTACATTAATCAGTAACAGTGGTGGAACATTCTAAGAAAATCAATTTTGATAGTTCAAATTGACCAAAAAAAAAGGGGAGGCGTCATATAATTTAATTTTATTAGAAATAAAGTGAATATTTCTATTTTACACTCGAAAAATGCCCATTAGCTTATAGCTTTTTGCCTTCAGGCATGTATCAAGGTGAACGAATTCGATAATTGTTCACACCGCCACCTCCAATTTCTTTCAAATCCCATTAGTGTAGGTACATATAATCATCAACAAAAGAACTATAATGCATGATATACATTATCGTAATTGATGGTGCGTACGTGATTTTTACCCAGTTCGTTTATCATTCTTTTTTTATCGTATATATTTCACAAGAATTTGGTCTAGGAATGGATCAGTTTTTGATCATTCGTATTTATAGATGTTGCTCAATGTTGTAAAGACGTTTGTTCACATACATGACAAGCATGAATGATGCGAATACATAGAGAAATTTTCAATTTTTATATATAGTAATTGCATCACGAGTGATTATAAGATAGAGCAATCATTTTTGATGAGAGTTTTAATTGTCACAATTTTTCATTGCCTGGTCGTCGATGAATTCAGTGTTTTGTCTGTAATTTCATATCAACATGTTTATTGTGTATTTCAGAGAATATCACGTATTGATTTCTATTCTTTATTGAACGTAAGTGTCTTCCAATCCTTTCATTTTATATAATTTATACAATCGATTGTACGTAATTGAAAATCGGTGAAACAAAAAACGATATTCCTTCCGACATTTAACCTTGTTCATAACTATCATTTATAATATATCTTCTAAAGATCCCAATTCCAATCCCAGATATTCTAGAATGTTTCTTGATTCACGTGTTTCCCTCTCTGAATAGTTTAATTATTTATCAATCAACTTCAAATAACTCAATGATTTGGTAACGAAGTAAAATATATGCAATTGAGCAGTCACGATAAATTCATTTCCAAAGAGACGAATTCGTAGTGAAATACTTCCAATCATTCACAATGGAATGTTGCACAGATGTAAAAGTTGACACATTTGAGTTCAAATGGACAATCAAAAAATTCAGTTTGCATATTGAATGTGCAGATGAGCGATATAATACATTCATTCTGAAATCATCTTCCTTCTCAGTTGGGAATAATTCTCAATGGCATCTGGAGTTGCATTTTTACGGCATCAAAGATGATTATAGTGGTTACATTGGAATGTTTACATCTTGTGAGAGTTGTAACGAATCATCTGAAATTTGGGCATCACAAAAAATATTATTGGTTACATCCAAAGAAGAGAAAGTAGAATCAAAGGAAATGTTTATGCAGCAATTCTCGCAATCTTCACCTTCAAAAGGTTGGGATATATTCTACTCTAGAAAGAAATTATTAGAAAAAGCTGACAATTATTTACCAAATGATGAATTAACTATCATTTTGCATATCGAAGTAATCAACAATATCTCCACGTCTGTTGTAATATGTCAATTGCCAGAAATTTTAAAGAATAATCTCTCCAGTGATTTTGCAAAGCTCCTGACGAATGAAAAATTCTCCGATGTAACCTTTATATTCAATGATGGAAAGATAAGAGCACATAAAAATGTTTTATCAGCACGTAGTCCTGTTTTCGCTGCAATGTTTGAACATGAAATGAAAGAGCAAAAGAATAATGAAGTAAATATTGTCGATATTAGTCGTGAAATGTTTGAAAAAATGTTGCAGTATATTTACACAAACAAAGTGGATGATCTTCATGATACAGCTTGGAATTTGTTTCCTGTAGCAGACCAATACCAGCTTGATGATCTCAAGAAGATGTGCGAATTAATCATCTGGAAAAACATAACTGTTAATAATGCGGCAGAAAGCTTCATATTGGCTGATTGTTATGATGCCAAATCATTATTGGAATGCATACGGAATTTCATAAGTCTTCGGATAGTTGATGTGATGAAAACTGAAGAATTCCAAACAATTTATGAAAAAGATCCAAAAACAGCCGCTATGCTTTTCCGAACCACTATGATGAGACCTGAATGTGATGAATATTGTGATCTCGATACAGAGTAATTGATATTATCAAAACATTAAAGCCCTATGATTAGAATGAAAAATAAAAAAAAATCGTTGATGTAGTTGATTCTCTTCTCAAATTCAGATAATTATATTCATACATATTCAACAGAGATGAGTTATTCAACGCAGTTTATATTAAACATAATAATACAAATGTATGTGAGTTGTGTCACCCCAAAAATCCACGTTTTTCGAGTAATGAAATGATTTAAACACACCAAGCATTTCATCTAAGCGTAGATGCGCATTATCACGCGTATTTCGACATGAAATGGAGAACAAGATGAAGGTGCTGCCCTCTAGCACCCACTAAGACTATCACTGTACGCCCGATCAAATTGATCATGAGTAATATAATCTCGTTATTTTCAGTTTATACGTTCCAGTTTATGAACGTTTCTTAATAAACACAGTAGAATAAGCGTTCTGTTGATACAATTTTTGTCCATGATTGCTCTCTCGTCATTTATGATTTTTGGATGAACAACTTCCCCAAGCAGCAAACAACAGTCGCCATGTTTGAACTAATCAAATTAAAATATCTTTATTCTCATTTATATTAGGCAAATTATAAAATTTGATAGAAGGGTAAATCTGATTTATATTTTTATGCTGAATATTGTTCATCTAGCAGCTCATGTAAAATAAAGTCTTTGATATTTTTCATTGTCGTTTAAATTGCACTAAAATAATTAGAATTTCTGGTAACGTTGCGTGTTACAGTGGTAAAACAAAAGAAATGCGTTCAGCGTTGCAAAAGGATTTACTGAACACTTTCGATTTTTACGCAATTGAAGTTCAGTTTTATTCATAACCTAATTTTTTCTCACATCGAAAACCCATTGGAAATTCCCATCTGGAGATCTAGGAGGGATATGAGGTGATAATTCGGGAAAGGAGAAATTTTATAAAATGTTTTTCATAGTCTTTCGGTAATTTAGATAATCCTATTGTAGTATTGAGTAGAAAAATGTGGGTGCGTGCATTATCTATGAAATCGTTGATACCCCTTATCTTGGTGTATGATGTACCTTTAATGGATTGAATCGATAATTAAATTTTCATTACTGCGCAATATCGTTCATGTCATTTACTATTTCATTATTTTAAATTCATTTGATCTTTGTACTCAACTCGTACTTAATTTCAGTTATGTTAATCACAGAACAAAGTATGACAATCTTGTCTATGTACAGTTGAAATACTCGTGTTATCGTCGCTGTGGTGGGGAAACATAATTTTGGATGTGAAAATGAAGAATCCAGCACAGAACGATTTTTCCATCGGCTCAGCAAACACTTGTGCGTCCTCTCATCGATTCAGTGATAGAAGAAAAAGAGGAAGATTTCGGAACACGTTATCATCAAAGATCAACATTGTCTTTGTAGTGTAATGAAGTTTAGGAAAGTTTTATCGTTGAACATATGCATTTTTATAAGTGCTCTTCTGTTTGATGTTCTAACGGTAAGTTCTTTAATCATGATCCTATAAGTTATCTAAATTATAATACGGAATTGAATCATTTTCATGTACTTGGATAATTCCTATTCATTTGGTGGGTTTGGGAAATTAAGGTGGAAAATATTGCATGAAGTTCTATTCGAGAATGACGAAGTACGAATTATAATTTCTATTTAAAAAGAGCATTTTTCCCAAATGTTTTGCATGAAGTGCTGAAAATCTAGAAAATTGTTATCTTACAATAAATAGAGCAGCGTTCATTGAATATTTATTATAGTAGAAAGAAACTATAATAAAAATTCAGTTAGAAAGTTTTTCAAAACATTTCCATGATATTTATGGACTATAATTACAACGACTACCACTGCAAGCATGTGAGCATATTCATTTAGGTAATCAGTACATGATGAGTCACTAATGTGTATTCTAATTGCTTGAACATGACATACATTTTGATGTGGTAAAAATGGGGTGTGTTCGAAATATGTCGAATACTTATCGAACTAATAATTAGAGAAATTTTATTGGAAACATCTGAAACGATTTCTATATTTATCATCTGGGATTTCATGGTTTTATATTGACATTGACAGGTTTCTAATGCTGATGGGGGGCATTGTGTATGGTATGGACAATGCAATACTAATGAATACAATCAGAAGCAGAATTGTCCATTCACTGGCCCGGCTAAAACATTGAATCATCCAGCAGGACAAGAATTACTTTCCGAACTCTGTCCACATTTGTTGCGAAATAATGAAAACGAAACGAGAACATGCTGTGACACAAAGCAACTCCAAACTCTCCAACAAAATATTAAAACAGCTAAGAATTTCTTATCAAGATGTCCGAGTTGCTTTGATAATTTTAAAAGACACATTTGTGAATTTACCTGCAGCCCCATTCAGAGTACGTTCGTGAACGTCACTGAAATAAAGCAAAATGAAAATTCAAGTGGGTAGCTTTGGCGTTGTACTAATCCACCAAAACTTGCGAATATTTCAAAAGTATTTTTATGATTTATTCCGATCATTTTCACAGCATACATTACCAGGATTGATCTATTTATTACGAAAGAATATATTGAAGGAATGTATAATTCGTGTAAAAAAGTACTATATCGAGCTACTGCTGATTTGGTAATGGATATGTTGTGCGGTTCATATCGTGCAAGTGAATGTAACGCCTTAAGATGGTTGAATGCTATGGGCGATGCAGATAGGTCGCCGAAATATATTCCTTTTCAAGTAACATATAGAGAAAGCGAAGATAAGTTTGGTTCGTTCACGCCTCTAAATTCAACAATTACACCATGTAATCAACCTCTTAATGTGAGTGGAAGACAAACTAACAAGATTAATTTTTCGGAATGCAATTAAAATAATAATTCATGATACCTAGTAATTGTAATAATTATTGAGATTTAAGATTATAACTGCCTTAAGGTAAAGATTTATCACTCCATCGATAGCTCATATATTCAATTAGAACAAACTCATTGTTCAATTAATTTATTAATGATTTTTTAGGCAAAAATACCAGCGTGCAGCTGTGTTGATTGCGATGAAAGTTGTCCAGTTTCACCTCCGCCTGCGTTGCCACCACCTGACCCATTCACTTTATTTGGATTGGATGGAATTGCCATTGTGATGACAATCGTATTTATTAGTGGTTCGACATTGTTTATATTGTCCGTCATATTTTGCGATAATCAAAAACGAACTGGTTAGTAAACATGTGTATCGTGAATTTCAACCACATTATGGGATAGGACATGTGTATGTAGAATTGAATAATTGTCTGTAGCATATTGTTCTTCAATTTGTTCATGGCAACGGCGTATATTTGACGACATAAACTTTCGGGGTTGATATCAGTGACTGCTCCCCCAAAAAAAAAGATTGTTGAGAAATCAACAGCGATTGAACGACTCGGTGCGAAAATTGATGACCGTCTACAGAAATTTTTCTGCAAATTAGGCACCAGTAGGTATTCAAATCTCGATTAGACAAATCTCACTCTCATTTCCTCGCATATCAAACCGCTATTATTTTTTCTTTCAGCTTGCGCTGAACAACCATGGACAGTTTTAATATTTGCTAACATTTGTATTACGATTTGTTGTGTTGGCATAACACAGATAGAAGTGGAACAAGATCCAGTTAAATTGTGGGCATTACCAAATTCACGCGCATTTATTGAACGTGAAATTTTCAACAGCCACTTTACACCATTCACTAGGCGGGCACAGATAATCATATCAACAATTGGTCTGCCAGACATTGTATACAATACATCAGACGGGCAGCAACGAATATTTGGGCCAGCGTTCAACGTCACATTCCTCAAAAAAGTTCGTGAACTTCAAGAAGAAATCAGAAGTCTAACTACAAATAATAATATCACACTTTCTGATATTTGCTTCGCTCCCATAAGAAATGAATTGACTGGACCATCAACTGTTGATCAATGTGCAATTATAAGTTTTTGGAGCTATTTTGATAATATAGATTTCGTCGAAGATAATGGAACATATCTTGATGATTTCATGAAATGTACACACAGTCCTCTTTCTTGTATAACAAGATTCGGAAAACCTATTGAACCAGCCATGGTAGTCGGTGGATATCTACCATTTAGCAAATCACCTCTGTATCCATCGTACGAGAAAGCAACAGCAATAATTATCACAGTTTTTATGAATAACTATCACGATAGATCGAAACTAACGCCAGCAAAGGAGTGGGAAAAAGAATTTATTTCATTCATGAAGAATTGGACATCACCCGAATTTTTACCACCATATATGGACGTTGCATTCTCATCTGCAAGATCGTTTCTGGATGAATTGCGTCACGGATTAAAATCTGATATACCAATGATAGCCGGCTCTCATATAATGATGTTTGTATGCACTGTCATTGTGCTAAGACGAATGCGATCATCAACACAATTACTAATCGATTCGGCAATCATTCTTGGCCTCGGTGGAATTCTTATCGTATTGGTGTCAATTGCATGTTCCGTTGCAATATTTGCTGTTTTCAAAATACCAATTACAATAATTGTTATTAGAGTTTTGCCATTTTTAGTGTTGGCCGTCGGGATTGATAATATTTTTATATTGGTGAAAACACATCATCAAGAAGACAGACGACCTAGTGAAACTATATCGGATCATATTGGTCGTACATTGGGCCAGGTTGGTCCCAGTATGCTATTGACAAGTGTCTCGGAGAGTTGTTGCTTTTTTCTTGGTACCTTATCTAATATACCAGCAGTGAAATCATTCGCTCTTTATGCCGGAACAGCATTGCTCATCGGTTTCCTATTGCAGATCACATGTTTTGTGAGTTTATTGGCGTTAGACACGACGCGGCAAACGCGCAGGAGATTTGACGTTTTTTGCTGCATACGTGGGTCGAACAGCAATACTGATGAGGAGGCGAAAGGAATGTTGTATACAATATTCAAATACATATATATGCCTCTGCTGTTGAAGAAATGGTTAAGCACAAGTGTGATGGCTATCTTTTTTGGATGGCTCTGTATGAGCATTGCTGTTGTACCACACATTGAAATTGGATGGAATCGAGAAATAATGATACCCGAAAACAGTTTTATGATGAAATACCATGCCGCACTGAAAGAATATTACTCAGTGGGCCCACCAGTGTATTTCGTAGTGAGAACTGGATTGGATTATTCATTCTGTTACAACACAAATTTATATTGCCTCATTACAACCAAATGAGACTTACATTGCCAAGCCACCGTCTTCATGGATTGATGATTATTTTGAATGGAGAAGAATGGGATGTTGTAAGTATTTCACGTCCAATAATTCCTTTTGTCCACATAATCAGCACGACGGTTGTGAAAAATGTGAAATGAATGAAATTCAGAATTATCGACCTAACGATATGGACTTTAGAAAATATGTCTCATTCTTTTTGAACGACAATCCGGATCAGAGTTGTGTTAAATCTGGCAATGCAGCTCACATGCAAACTGTCGACTATAAAACGGATCCAAATAATGGGCTCTCTACTATTGTTGCATCGAATTTTAAGGCCTATCATTCTCTATTGAAAAATACAGATGATTTTAACAAAGCCATGAAAGCAGCAAGGAAAATATCGGCTAATATAACAACCATGTTGAGACAGAATCTAAACACAACAGTTGAGGTGTTTCCATACAGCGATTTTTATGTATTTTATGAACAGTATTTAACTATGTGGTCAGATACATTGAAGTGTATTGGTATTTCACTTCTGGCTATTTTTGTCGTTACATTCTTCTT
>JAPYZH010000980.1:0-21675 GCA_030523085.1 Meteorus colon | reverse complement strand
TTATGCATTTACGTTAAACTATTGTTTATGCATTTACGTTATACTATTGTATCAGTTGGTATAGCAGTTTGCAAGAAAATAGTACGGGGACGTAACAATACCCTATTTTAGCGATAAGTTACCACTCAATTGCGGTACATTACTATACAATTATGGTACTTTACCGTACAAAAACGGTACTCTTTTACCGTATAATTATAGTATTTTACCAACAATTACGGTATTTTACTGTACAGCCACGGTATCTTACCGTACAGTAACGGTAAATTACTGTACAATCACGGTACTTTGCCGTACAATCACCGTCATTTACGGTGTCATACTGCATTACGGTAAACCACTGTACATGCCGTTCCCTACCGTAAATGTACCGTACATTACCGTACTCTACCGCGTTTTGGATCCGTCAGGGTCGACCAACATCCAAATCTTTTTTATATTTTTCAAATAAAATTCAATGATGTGTGAATGTGTGTATTACGTGAAGCGTTCCAACATTCACGTAATAAGGATATGAGGATGGAAAGGATAGAGGAAAGGACCATCTTAATGTAAGTTTATAGAATATGCGAGGAAAAATTCGAAATCTAAATTAAATTATTTCTAACGCGTTCTCGATTAGGAAATATTTCGATAAAAGAAGCATTTACAATCATCAACGTTCGACGAAGCAATCAAACAAACAAATAATCAAATGATCAATTCTACTCCCTGAATCACAAGGGATCGTCTAAATAATCAATCAATAAAAGAAGTAACATTCCAATCACTGATTGGAACTCTCGTCAAGACGGAACACAATATTTGTGTGTACTGAGCAGAGTGGATTTATGCTCACTTTGCATGCTAAATTCTTTCATCTGCAATTATAATTCATATTACCAAATATCCATCCATTTTATATCAACTTAAATAAGACCAGCTTCTTTTATTTGTAAATCGGGAATTTATTCAAATCCCAAACACCTTTCAAATTTCCTGTACCTTTTCATCACTGACGGACCCACATTCCACCAGATAGACGCGGCGTACGACATGATCGGGCGAATCAAGAGCTGGTAGCAAATAACTTTCGCTTTTGGCCTTATGTTACAATTTGCTGATGCTTTCCTTGATATACTCCTCGATGTAGTCGGCTTGCATACCTTCCAATACCAGCGATTTCTTTTTCTCGTCCCTAGGCGTGAAGTTAAAGTACTGGAACACTCTTGCTTCCAGTGATTTTCCGATCTCATAGAAGACCTCAATGGTTCGCGGATTTACTCCAATGCGATCCCCCTCGGTCTGTTTTAGCCAAAAGTCCTCTCCTGCAACTTTTGCGTCAGTAAGGACTTTGATTATCTCTCCCGACTTAGCCTCATATGTATGAATTGGTGGCCGTTTTATTTTTGGTTTTGGGGCTATGGAGGGGAGGGAGGGGGATCCCTCCTCCTCCTCTGCTCGTCTGGAGGTTCCGCGGGCTTAAACTATGCGCTCCTCTTTGGGGTCGTTGATCAGAGTTTTCCTCTATGATGCTCATACTGTTCGAGAGAACTTCGAAATGGTTGGTTGTAGAGGTCCCTTCATACCATCCGTAAATTTCTGTTCGCTCACTTTCTTCGGCAGTGCAAATCCAGATGTCTCTGGGGTTTCGTCCCCAATTCTGGCGGGATTGCTGTCCCTCCACTGAAGAAGAAGATTTCGGTCTCACTTCAAAGAGGTTAGGCGCCACTCTGGGCTTGTTTTCAATGAACTAATACAGCAATATTAATTATCTTTGAACTAGCAGGGAGTATTTTTGGCGTGATTTTCCGAATTAGCTGGTTTGAGCTTTCATTTGTATTTTGCTTGAAACCACCAACACATCGTTCCAAAAGCTCTTCCTTACTAAGATCTTCATAAATGGGTTTCATAGCTGATGAAGCATCACTTGGTAATGGAGTATAACAGTGCTTAAGTGGTGCAAGAGTATTCGTAGCCGGAGCACGCTGCAAAGCGCACCAGGAATCTGGACCTTTTGGACATCTATCGTGCTGAGTTTTTGTCTGTAGAGCTGTAATGAGAATAAGTTGCCCATATAGCTGTTTCATTTTCTCCACCGATTCACAATTTTTTCTTATAGCCAAAATGTAATTAACTTATTTATTTATCAATCATTTCAGCAGTAAGTTACCCTTTGCCAGAAGAATTTTTTTACCCTTGACTTCTTTATCTGCGACTGTTTTTATGACGAATTCACGTGAACGGGTGCCCATTCTCTTCTGCACATGTCCAATGCATTCTTTTTCGTTTGTATGTTTGAATATGTTTTGGAGTCCCCATCACCAGTATAATTTTTGTACTTTAAGCCATGCTTACTATCAGAGCGTTGCAGCATTTCAATAATAGATGATATTTCCATATTACCAGCTGGTCTTTTATGATTGGCGTTACAATCATTATTTCTAATATGTTCCTCTTGCCACTTTTCAAACTCCATCGCGTTGAGTTTTTTCTTCCAAGACTCTCATAATTCACAATACGAGGATTTTACAAGCATGTCTAAAACTTTCCCAGAGTAATAACCTACTAACGTACTCACACCATATAATGATGCAAATCCACGCTTCTTCCAGGTTCTATCCCTTGACAGCTACAACTTTCGTATCTTCGACGCTGTTTTCATAGCACGTTAATTGCTTTTCTTTTTTTGCAGCAAAGGGAAAAAGTGTCTCAGCAATCGTTGTGATATGTTGTTGTATTTCATTAATATGAAAATTGTGTGTCAATTTATTCTAAAAAAGAACAGCTTACATCCATTAAATCATAGAATTTCTTACATTCGAAAGTCCCAAGCGGGACATTGTTTGAATGTTCTCAAAAATGGAACATTGTTTGAATTCCACTGTACCATTAAGCACTTTTCCCTCTCTTTTATTATTAATAATGTTAGAACACCTAACAAAACAAGGCAATATTGGAAAAACTAGAGAAAAATCTATAATTGTATATTGAAGAGTATCTTCCACTGGCACATGTTTTATTTCGTCACCTTTTAATTTTTTCACCGACGTCCTCATAACGGATTCATCATTAATTTCAGGATTTTTCGGATTAAATGATTGTTTTCTTTTCCTTGGTCTATCTTTTCAACGAGTACCCTCCGCCAACTGAGTTCTTGAAACTTTAGGCTTTTTGCGAAACAATCCTCAGTTATAACTTCAAATAACCTCGTGGCATAACACACAACGATCAACCAGTGTAGCCAGATCGTGGGTAAATCGTACCCCCACTTCATGACTCTCTGCCGTAAGAGAGCATTGAAAAGCATTGAAAACGATGATATAGTGGGGGTACGATCTACCCACGATCTGGCTACACTGCGATCAACTAAAATATTTGAAACCATTTCCCCATAGAAAGTGAAAGATGCTGACGATAAAGACAGACAAACAATAGCTGAGCAGCTGCCTCAATATACCTGCGGCGCGCCGAGCCGAATTGGCCTTTTAAGAGTGGAACTTTCCAAGGCTCTATTTCTTAAACTTTCACTCCGATCAACTTCAAAATTTGATACAATATTCTAGACAAGTTGTAAAATGTAATATGATGAAAAAAATTAATTTTTTGAAGGTCCCAACCCATGTAACCCTTTAAGTATAAGAAAACTCTAGCTTTGAGATAGTAATTTCTTTTTCTTGTTTCTTACGATGTTACATGGCAATTTTTTAATTTTTCCTAAGTATTTAATTACGATGTTGAATCGTAAAAAAGAAATAATCGCAACGTAAATTTCGAAATGAAACATCTTAAATTCAACTGTACTGAAAGTCTGGTCCAGAATTACGATGTTAACATCGTAATTTTTCTTGAATTTTTCTTTCCGTGTATACGGTTGAATATGCCTTCAATGCTAATGTGCAAATAGTTTATTCTCGGAATTCACTTGAATTCTTCTCCAATAAATGAACATTTCGTTAATAATGAACAATTTAGCTTAGCAAGGTGGTTGGGTACTGCTAGGATAGATATTGATTTCCAAAATCATCTACGTTGCTTTCGGTCAGGATGTCATGAATTTGACATTACAAAATGGTGTATTTTGAATTGAGTAAAAATCAAATTAGGTAAAAACACCAAAGACACTGCTCATAAGATCCCCTTCTCTTGACTGCAGGAATCTAGTGTATCCACAGTGAAGTGATTGTCAATTCTCAATGAATGTACCGGAAAAACTTCGCATAATTGCGCTAGTTATTCACCGCGATAATGTTAGGCATGAACGTGATTCATGTATTTAGAGTATTTGAACCGTGGCAACAAAGCCGTAAGGAATATGTCACAAAATGGCAGAAAATTATAACACGCGATATAACGAAAATGGGATCGCTAGAATAATTGAATGGTTGATTCCTAGGAACACAGCTTTAATTATACAATAATTACATATTTCGAATAATGTTATGCAAAATGACATTTCTTTCGTCACGCGGTGATACAGGATTATGAAAACTTCGGATGATCAATTATGCATCACAATATATCATGGTGATTCTATCAGACCAATTACAGATACAAGCATAATAGTCATTATTTGAAATACAAGAATATGATGCGGTACATCTTTACTGTGAGTTCTGTGAATTGATTATCAATCAAATTTTCCAAATAAACCATTGATTTCTTATGCAGGATTCGTTTTTCGTGTATATACCACATCAGGATTCAAATGAAGACTATATGATACGTTTCATATGGTGAATTGGAATTAAATATATTAATCAGAGAATTCAAATAACGATATATTTAACTGGACCATTTCAAAATATAGAATACTCAACATTGTAATTATCATCAGTGTTACTTGCGATTCTCACGCTATTAAATGTGTTTTGTTTTCTGTTCTGCAAGGTATGGTTCCAGAACCGACGAGCGAAATTCAGAAAACAGGAACGATTGGCGCAACAAAAATCAAGCGGTCAAAATTCTGGGGTCGGTGTTGATAGCGGGGCGTCGAGTCCTGTTCCGAGTAGTGTTAAAGCTGAAGGTCGTTCGCCAAGGAGCCCAGCAACACCGCCAGGTCCGACGAACAACCACTTATCATCTAGTGAAGTGAAACCACTGGCAAACGTGAATATGGTGAATGTGAAGAATCACACCGGCGAGAGCCATGGAAATACCAATTCACCTATTGGCCGCGTTGGCGGTGGTAATAGCGTCACAACAAATGGGGTAGCAGGTAGTTGGGGGTCATGCAGTCCGCGACCATTCTCCTCAGCCTTACCGCACTATTTACTAGACCCATTGCCCCTAAAAACTGCGAACCTTTATTGAGCAAAATGAAAAAAAAAGGAGAAAAAAAAAGAAGAAAAAAAAAGATAAAGGAAACGGAATAAGGTAAACATGCCCCACCCACGACTCATGTACATATAGATTAATCTCCATTTACCTTAACGAATTGTGGGTAAATTCTACAATTTATCAATCCGATGGAGTTATAAAATGAATTATATGATATGCAGTATAGATAAAAAACGAACGATGAACCATGTTAGAGTGCTCTTTCATGACAGGTTAACAACAGAAATAGTCCGGTCAGATATAACGGGGGGCAGGGGTCCACTCGAGATACCATGTGATGTCAACACCGCCAGACGAAGAGAAGAATGAAGACGACCTATACAAATTCGACGATCATTAATAGTGGAGAATGTGAAATTCAAATGAATGGATGCGCGTAGAAGATGATTCGATTGGTGTGCTGAAATTGAATTGATTATTTCATCATTATGTATGATTGGAAGGCTTGTACAGTTGTTGCTATAAATATATAATATCAGTGTTTTACACCTATTAATTATTAATACGGCAATGATACTTGTTTTAAAACAAAACGAGAAAATAGTGCGATTAGGAGTTATTTATTAATTTTGAATGTTGTATTTTAATGTATACTTTAATAACTGAAAATAATATTTTCTGTAAGTGTCGAAAGTTGCTTGCTAAATTTTAGTTCTGGTTCTCTGATGATGTATAGCCCTAAAGTGGATGTCGATTTTGAATAAAACAACGTTTATTTCTTTTTCACATTTATCATCGATCTCGATAAGCGGCTGAATAGTCGTAGCATCGGAGGCAACAATCTTACTACAACTCAAGTTCTATTTGTGTCGATTTTGTCATATAACTGTCTTTTGCGATATGACAGGTCAATAATTACCGAGAATATGCGCACACCTGCCTCAATAGATGGATACGATTGACATCCATTGACACACGTGGTATGTATATTTATAAGTTGTAGGTTTCCTTGGGTGTACAATTGTAAAAAATAAAAGGTTCATCATTGCCCTTTTGATTAGAGCATTCGTTCGCAGCCAAGCCGTACATACATACGATCCGAAGAAATCTCATCTATTTCCTTCAAAACATATTAAAAAATAATTGTCGCAAAAAAAAAAACGGGGTGATGATAAATTAGCAGAAAAATTATTTTCCATCTATATATAGAACAGGATTGACCACTTTTTCATTCTTTCTCTCACCCTCTATATTTTTCTATCTTCTCACTCAGCGCGTTGATTTTTGCATGATCGATAAAATTCTATGAGATTTTAATCCTCAATAGCCAATGATTCAATAGGTAGAAAGATAATGCATAAAATTGATTATTCGTGTTCGTGCTTGTTACGTTTCTCTCTATTTTTTTTTTTTTTCATCTCCTGTTCGTCTCATTCATCGAATCGGCGATGGAAGTAATTTACAGACTGGTTAAGTAGCCATAATATACATGTCTCCATCTGTATTTAGATGCTGTCATCGCTATATTTGTTTATAGGACGATTGGAGAGAAAAAATGATATGGGAATCGGTGTGAATAATTAGGCCATCGTGAGGGTACCAGCTCCCATTCCGAACCCAACACCACGCGGTCCAAAATTCCTGCCATAACATCCGCGACAATAAATTTCACCGTCGGGTCCATCGTTGAGGTTCGTCGAGTCCAATGAACGATGACACGAGCCACAACTGAAACAACGCTTGTGCCATAGTCTATTCTTGGAGATCATTTGCTCGGCGGCATAAACTGGATATCCGCAACGAGAGCATCCATGCCCATCAGTACTTTTGGTGCCAAGATTGGGTTTGGAATCAATACTAAATTGTACAAGCAACAATCACCTCTTCATTAGTTGTCCTCTCACGGAATCATCTCATCAATACTTACAATGATGGTGCATGTTCGCCATTGGTTGACACTAAAGTTGGCGTGTGACCGAAACCAAAGCCTTTGGGTCCAAACAGTTTTCCATAGCACGCTCGGCAATGTACTTCTTTGTCAGGTCCGTCACATGCAAGCATTGAATCGAGTGGCCGATGGCATTCGGCACAGTTGAAACATTTTTTGTGCCACATCGTGCCTTTTGCGAGTTGCTGTTCTGCAGCGAAAACCATTCCACCGCACCGTGGACACCCCTGACCGGCTGGCGCTTTAATTGATGTCGTATCGGGATTATAGAAGGGTCTGCTGGCCGAGAGTTCTTCCTCCCTTCACAAATAGTAGCAAAGTATTCACATATCTGAAGACGAATTTATTCACAAGGCTATTATCAATGTATAAATAATATAGGATTTACGTGAGGCCGTCGGTCTGTAAGAATCCAGATCCACAAGCGAACCCATAGCCGTGCGGTCCCCATTTTTTGCCATAACATGTCTTGCAATAAACGTCCTTATCAGGACCATCGCATGCAATTATTGAATCGAGGGTTTTCGCGCAGTCATGACATTTGAAGCATTTTCTATGCCACTCACGATCCTTGGCCAGCACTTGTTCAGCAGCAAAGACAACGCCCCCGCAACGTGGGCAGCCCTTTCCTGGTGGTGCTTGAATCGCTGCTGTATCCGCCACTGTTGTACGTGGTGCAGCGTCACTATTATTATGAAACACAATCCTCTTTATTGGATATGTAAAACCAATTAATGTCAATTTATTGACTGATTGAATCCATGCAACATTTATACCAATGAATCAATTGATTTTATTATAATGAAGAAGGAAAAGAGCAAATATCAGTCACGCTTAACTCTTGGCAATTTTCGTGTTGAGTGTAGCCGTAGCATTCAGAAAAAATTCATATTATTTTCACAAATTACCATGCATGCAAACCAAATTGAAAATGGAAATGTGGGAAGAATGGACATTTTTCCGCTCAAAGATATTCCGAAATAGAAGATAAGTGTGACAAAGTCATGATAAGTTTGTATTTGTAAATGGAATATCTTGTAATGCATATTGATTACAAACGTTGAAACAATGAATGAAAATGTTGTACAGGAATATTACGATCAAAGTCATACGTATGTCAATTGTAATTTGCATTTCTCTTCTCTTGATGTATACATTCAAATCGATTGTTATATTTTGTGTGATTCAATTCAATTGTACATATGGAAATTAAATATGAATGGGAAAGTAGAATTCAGGTGATGATGAACAACAGGGATGCGACTGTTTTGGATTTTGTCGTTGACGCGCGTACCCTTCATCTTCAATGTCGCACTGCAGCCCGTTCCATACAAGCCCCACATGACCAATGCCTCGCGGTCCGAATTTCTTCGGATAACAAGCTGTTAAGCAGACAAGCGTAATTTGTTTTGTTTTTTTTTTTTCATGTTTTACTATTGTTCAATTCGTTTCATCATCCAAATTATTTTTTTCTTTAACTTATTTTTTTCTCAATTACACATTTATACATATATTTTATTCATATATATATATATATATTCATGTGAATGAGTTACGCATACTGTAAGCCAAGTTAGGAACTCTCATGTGCCCTTAAATTTTTTTTGTGTATTTTTCACATACGTCGACTATGTCAATATTTATTATTGCCAGTCCGAAATTATTTGTGTTAATCTGAGTTAAGAGAAAACATTATTCCCCAACGTGTATTAGGGAATTTTTTCTTTTTTTTTTCTTTTTTTTCACAACTGGAAAGGAGAAAACAGACCCACCCATTGGCGTAGCAGTCGCTCTGAAGGGCACCGCCACCCTGACCATAGCCGTAACCTTTTGGTCCGAACTTCTTGCCATAGCAAACTGAAGAGAAGACAATTCATACAGGAATTCGCACATATTCAATTCTATACAATACAAATTGCGACACAAACATATATTATAGATGAGGAACATATGAAATTGGATTATTATATAGTACTAATTATATCCAAATTTTGAAGGATTCTTTCAATGTCCATTCCGTCTTATTTTTGAATTTACAAATTTTCAAAAATATCAGTACGGAGAGGCATAACCTGTATTATTCAAGAATTCATATCGTCAAACTAAATTGAATCGGGGTTATTATTTGCATTCCCATTCTATCAATATGGGAATAGATTGAAAATTCGAATATGTTGGTGTTGTCATTTGTCATTCAGACGTGAGCAGTGTTTGTTTGCACATCATCGCATTTTCATCCTCTCAAATTTCTCTCCACTTGTTCTTACCTTTGCAGTAAATATCCTTGTCTGAACCTTCGCAGCAGTTGACAGAATCTAACCTCTTGGAGCAGGCACCACATTTAAAGCATTCCCTGTGCCATTGCTGAACATTGTGCACAAAGGATGAATATACATTTGGTCAATTATTGTTAGTCACTATCTTCAATTAAAAATGATTTTCGGGGATGGAAATGATATTTCACGACACTTAATTAATTGCAATTCCATTCTGATTGGTTTCAATATCAAAATCATTCTTTCAACTCGTATTGTTCACATATACGAGCAGTACAGTAATCATCGAATGTTTGGAACTATCAAAAGTCCGAAAACACGATTAATCACAATGATATAGGAGTGCAAAAGAAATATGCATCCGGATAAAGGGATAAATACAGTAGGATACGTATATTGTGAGAACGAGACAAGTTTGTTTTGTGAACAGCCAAAGAAAACTCAAAGAGCAATACGTTCATTTTTTTTGTTTTTTCTGTTTGATTACGAACGAAATGATACCTCGACAATAAATCTCGCGATCCGGACCATCGCAATGAAGCGTAGAGTCCAGGCTCCGTTGGCAAACTTTGCACTTGAAGCATGCCTTATGGTAGCCCTGGTCATAAGAATATCAAGGAGATGATAATAATGTCTGATTTGATCGGATAGCTTTTATCCGATAATAATACATGAACAAATGAAATGTACAACCGTTTCATCCCACAACCATTGTCACCGTTAACATTATTGTGGTGATAATTATAAAAATTCAAATGAAGTTACATCTAGACTGCATCCGTGTGTGTGTGTGTGTGTGTGTGTGTGTGTGTGTGTGTGTGTGTGTGTGTGTGTGTGTGTGTGTGTGTGTGTGTGTGTGTGTGTGTGCGTGTGTGTGTGGGTGGGTGGGTGTGTGTGTGTGTAGCAAGTTAATGCGATAACTGTGTGAGCACACTACGCATCATCACATGAAGTGTCGTGTGCAACGACGAAGCCTCACGCATACTTTTGGCAACTGCGCCAAGTAGTAGAACGTATTTTGGTGCGGCCACTCAACGATGACTCGAGTGCGCATAAAATACTTTTCATCAATATTATAATTCTTACTAATTCGCGCCTTGAACCGGATATTTTCTGCTTAAAATATTTTATAGACTGATGATGATATAAACTCTCTACTACACGATGGAAAATACTTGTGACTCATTACCATTATTTCGAAATTATAGTCTGTGGAATTCCTAGCAACTCTTTTGCACATTTTAACGCGAATGAAAATGCAGCAACCAATGTTGGTTGACTGTTTTCGTCAGCAATAATGTTAAAAATTTATCTATTTCTACCGCCCGCTCTAACAATTCTCGTAATTAAGACGACTCACTCTTCCTCTGGCTAGCATTTGCTCAGCGGCATAGACAAATCCTCCACATCGTGGGCATCCCTCTCCTTCCGGAGCTTTGGCAATTGCTCTTGGCTCCAGGATCGCATTCGAACCTCTGGACTGGTCACTACTACAAAGAGATAATCTATATGAACATCCGTATTACACTTTAGTAATGTTCAGGTCATTTGAACGATGTAAACAGAGAAAAAAGCTGTGAGACATTAATTGATTACATAAGAAAAATTTTGGCAGCGATATTGTGAGGCGAAATCAAGCTCGCGTTATTCGGTTGCATTAGTTTTTGGTACTAAGAAAAATATTAATTTAACGGTGGAACGATTGAAATGAATAGTCAGGGGTGGGACGGCGTGTAACAATTACTGCAATAATAAAAAAAATCCGGCCGGAATGATGATGACGATAAGAATAATAATAAATGATAATAATAATAATAATAATAATAATAATAAATGATAATAATGGTAATAATAATAATGATAAGAAGGAACAGGACAAATAGGAGGAAAATTGTGATGCAATGCAGTTGACTGATGGCGAATCTTCATTATGCTGACTTATCAGTACAATGACGAGGAAAAGGTTATATAAAAATATTGTGGCCGTAAATACTTTGGTGTCCTGTCATTTTCATAGTGAGCGTCATCTACTGTTAGTTCAATATTAGTGATTTGTGTAATTTCGGACACGAGAAACGCTTCCGCCGAGCCCCGAGAGAAGAGCCGAGAAGCACAGGACTATGACATGGATATGCAGATATGCATGAATGATACAGTGGAAGTGAAAGCCCGATAGTCGGAAAAAAGTAATGCATGGTGGTCATGAAACACCCAATAAAAATAATTTCATGTTATCATGAAGAAAATTGGCGGAGTCGATTGAGATGGGGATTTTTATTTGTGGAACTGAAGTAAATGGGAGTGACTAAGACGAAAAAAATTAATATGAATTTATACGTGGCGAAGCCTCCATTTAGCGCCTGAGTCACTATCATTGAATCTGTTGAATTACCGGTATGTTAGTCGGGTTAAGAACAATAGGTTAGTCGCATTAAATTCTGAAAAAGAGGTTTGCAAAATAATATAAACGATGTTTCCCAAGTGGAAAAAATAGGAAGAAACATGCATATTTTTTCTCCCCCAAAAATTTCTTCGCATTATTTCTAATACAATGACAATTGTGGAGTTGAGAAAAAACAAGCACTCACTTTTCACTTGCAACATACATTTATTCAAATATATATACATATATGAATATGTATATTTTAAAACTTGAGCGGAATATACAGATGCGTAAATATTGAATATATATTAGAGGCCGTGCAGGATATTTGTACGCAGGATAAGCTTCAATCACGCGAAATTCGCAATTATTTTTCTCGGTGCTCACCATCATAGTCACATGAATGCGTGTGTGTGGAATGTGATTCGGATTTTTCGAT
The DNA here is from genome assembly GCA_030523085.1 of Meteorus colon. NCBI lineage: Eukaryota > Metazoa > Arthropoda > Insecta > Hymenoptera > Braconidae > Meteorus > Meteorus colon. Next base: position 9,370 of record JAPYZH010000980.1, on the reverse strand, counting down.
TGGGCCTCCGGTGGCTCGAACTCGGCGGGGCTGGCGGGGGCGTACAAAGGCAATATCTTTTTATCTTTCAAAATTCATTAAGGATTTGTCGTTTTCTTTCCTTCATATTTCATTAAATTTCTCGTTTATGCGTTTCAAATTTCCCTTTCGCTTCAGAATTCATTCAAACCTTGTTTCAGTATATGAATTTTTTTTCATTTTCTCAATTGCTAGAAGATGAAAAATCCATGACGAGCGAAAGTGAAAAGAAAAAAAAAATATGGTAGGGGTTTCATTCACATTCATATTTATATGGCGTTATATATTATTGTGAGGTAAATTAATTAATTCATCTCATGGTAATAAAGATAGGCAACACGTTGGTTCTGTTGTAGTTTTTCCAAAAGCATAGTCCCATGATTTTTTTTTTTCTGATTATTATCTTTTAATGTAGCACTTAATACAGATGGTACAAATTATCCTAAAAATTATATATTGATTTTCGTTGATGTTTGTATCGTGTATCAAAGGTGATTTCATGGAAGAATATTCACCAAAGTTCTCTTTCAGGTAATTATTTCTTTTGTTTTCATCTGTGATAGAAAATAATTTCGAATCGTAACGCCGAATGTTACATCGTATAGAATGTGTTGCATACGAGGAGAAGGGGGGCGGGGGGGGGGGGGGGGGGGGGGGGGGGGGGGGGGGGGGGGGGGGGGGGGGGGGGGGGGCACACAAAATATACGGTCACAAAAATTAGCGATAAGATGAGATGTGAGAACGTGTGTATGTGAAAAATCGAACGAAACCAGGAACGGGCATTCAATGGCCTTAACTCATTGCATAATAATTTCATATGATCGTTAATGAATTAACAGCTTTCAGTGTCGTGCGAGATCACAATTTTCACAATAGGGGCGATGCCATTGGCTCAGATAACCGCATTTCACAGAAAATTTCTTTTTCGCTTCATTATTTTTTCTTCTGGTTAGTCAGCGAATTGTCGATTAATCTTCCATGGCATATTAAGTACGATTTCGAAATAATTGTAATGTAGGAAGCATTTTGCATGACTCGTCATGATCAACTATATGAGATCAATCCAAAAACAGTCAATAGCGTTTAGAACCATATTGAAAACACTCATGTGATAATAGATAATGATTACTATCATTTGCGAAAGTAAGAAATAGACTGCCTTGTGGTCGGGAATAATTCACGCGTTGTTCTCTGTGTGAATTTGTTTTTGTATTGAAAAATTTAATTCATCGGAAATTGTGTAGTAACAACGTTCACGTCGAAAATATGTACATTGATGATTTTTTACACGCGTCAAAAGAATGATCACGGTTTAGATTATTGGTTGATATTGATATATGAAGGTGGAGGAAAAAACAGTGGTGAGTAAAGGGGTCACATTGCGGTTGGGGGGACGCTCGCGGGAACGATGTCCTTCGGCACTCACTCTCTCTGCAGGTGCTCGCCTTGGTCCATAGACAGGCAGCCTGCACCACCACCAAAGCCATAACCTTTGGGTCCGAATTTCCGGGCATGGCAGACTTTACAGAATAGTTCACCCTCGTGTTCAGAGCAGTTTGTTGAGTCTAACAACTTGCTGCACAAACCTGTAACATATGAGACGTTATTTCAAGCTTGAGAATCGATAAACCCTTGTTTTACTTATATTTGTTCTTTCTTTTCATGAAAAATCCAAATAAAAATAAGTCTTCAATATCCACCCAATCAAGAAGTTATCTGCAATCAGGTGATATTCAAACAAGTTCCTTTGCTCATTAAACTTATTCTGAAGCCACATTTGAATATTTAAAAATCATCGGGTTTTCATTCAATGAGTACGCATTTCACGAAACTACCGTTTTTTTGGTACTGGAAAATAGTTAATCGTAAGCGAGATATGAACAATTTTGTCAGCATCCGAGAACAGAAAAGTATTTGGCATTTTTTAAATTATACTACCCAATCATCAATTTTCAACAAGAAAAAATTTTCTTTCCGGAACCCTGCCCTCTTATTGAAAATCTAATCTCTTTGGAAGCACCGATCGAGAACTGGCAAATATGATTTACTAATGATCTCCGTCAATTCTTTCTATTTCTGATGATCCAGTCCAGAGCATTTTTTTATCACCGTAAAATGTATTATTTTCTTAGATGCGGACAAAATCTCTTGTATTTTGCTTATCAACAACTATTTCTCAATGCTAAAACTACTGTGATATTTTGTGATGTGTACTCATTGGATGAAAACAGTCGATTATCAAATATTTGAATATGGCTTGAGAAAAAATTTCTCGTTTGAGTACTATCTGACTGTGGGTAAGACCCTATTGGCATGTTCCTACAATATGATCGATTCATAACATCATTCCCCTTTGCGTTTGGGAATAAGAATTATTAAATAGAGACTAAAACAAAATTTGAAGAATAACTTACCGCACTTAAAGCACATTTTATGCCACTTGAGTCCGCCAGCAACACGTTCCTCCGCTGCGTAAACAGATTTTCCGCATTTCGGGCATTTTGGATGTTCCACTGGCTTGAAAGGCATTTTCGTTTACTGTTTGAACAAAAATAAAAATATATCAAAAGTTAGCCCAAAACGGACATAATCATATATGTATAGCGAGGAAAGGTATACACATGATATAATATGAAACGATTATGAATGTATCGAATTCTTGCGAAGGAAAAATATGAACTGGTGTTGTGAATCAGTATATAAATATCCTTTACCTTCTCTATCTACATTTTGTATTTTGCGGCAAAAAATTAACATTATAAGTAGAAAAAATAGATGTGGGTGTATAATATCAGAACGTTTCCATTTATTGATATGAAGATATTGCAATTTATGGCAAAGCATTCTATTTTGAATGTTTCTTCTTTTAACGAGGAAAGTAAAGATTCATCGATCGAAATCCTGTTGTTGTTATACATTATGTTCTGTAATTGAAACAAAAGATTGGAATACCATAGAATATCCGAAAGATAATTATTTCATTCAGGCACTTTTTTTTTCGTCCAATCAGAAGAGGCACGATTACATACTAAATTTAGTCTTTTCTTGGTATAAAGAATAATTTGCCCTAAAATTGTGAAAACCACCATCACCTCTCATCTTCTAACCCACCTTTCTTTGCGAGAGTGCCTTGGGAACGTACACTATCTGATATATAATCCCATTCTATTTGTATAATAGTACAAAGTAATAGTTTTTCCCCTTCTCCTTCTCTACCAGTTCTATCATTTGCTTCTACTCTTTTCCGAATTCTTCGAATGGTTGGAAAAAGATTGATAGAAATACTTACAAATCAATGAGCTCCAGTAGCACGTCAGTGGTATGAATCATGAGCAAGAATTACATTGGGCAATGTATTTTTACTCTAACTACATGACATAAATACCGTGGATGAAATAATATAAAACAATGATGTGGTTCGAAATATCTGACATTTTATATATCCGTGTTAATCGAGAGATGTAAAGCTTCATCGAATAGAGCATCAACGCCGAGAGATATATTCTATAGTAATAACGACCATGGACGAGAGATATAAAGAGCGCAGGCAGCGAGCAAGGATAGCGTATAGAGATTGAGTCGACGAGCAGTTGTTCTATATTCGTGCAATGAGAGATGCGAGTCGCAGACCGTAAAGCCCGGCGATGCCGTATTAGGGAAGGTATACGTCCTCAAAAGCTGACGCGCGCGAGTGTGGTGTCTTATTTTCCGCCCACTCTTCTGACAACCATAGCTCGACATGCCTACTTTTTTTTAGCGGCTCCATATCGAAAACTCGCGCCGAAAACGACAATAATGAGGAAAATTCAACTGCCGTGTAACTTATATATACACTTGATTTACCCATTTTATTCACTTGCTAGATATCATCAAGGTTATCTATCATTTTCAAGAAAAAAAAAATAGTATTTCGATAATAGATATACTGCTATTCATTTTACATTTGTTTTTCATTCGTGTATATCAATGAAAATTTCAATAAGGATTCAAAGTTTCTGAAGAAATGTTAAAATTATCATTTGGCTAGCAATATTTGATACGATTTGCGCATTGTTTCTGGGTGAACATGATGAATTAATGAGGAAAATAAGTCACAGATACTTACCAGTGAAGTATATATCGATTGATGGCGAATGGAAATTACTGGATGAAGATATATGTTGGAGATACACCGTGTACACTGTTGCACCGCACTAATACTGGATTCGAATGGCTGTTCCGAACGCGAGCTCGTCCTAGTCATACTGTGGTTTGCACACGGCACGTGCATCTGCACGTTGTAGTTTAGATGAAGGGCGAGGTGAGGGCGAGTGGTATAAGATCAAGCGCTAAAGTGTAAGGGGGATAGGAGAAGAGGTGATGTGAGGTGCAAAGAGACTTTTCGGATGCAGCATGGGGAACCTGCGTGTTGCATCGCAGGAGGGCGTTAGGCACACTATGTGTGGTAAGCCAACTTGCTATTCATCTTCCAATGCATACCTGTATATACCTACAGTCAGAGTAGGTTTTATGCAGCGGAAAATCACCTCGCTACAACACTCACTACAATACTATTTTTTTTACATAGGAACGTTCAGAAGACACACGACCGCGTGATGTCATAATGCTGCCGGCACTCTCTAAGTAATCAGTGTATTGAACGGTTGGGGGGGCCGCGGCCGGGCGGGGGCGGGGGGGGAGGGGGGGGGGGGGGCGGCAGAACAGCGACCACAATTCAAAACTCGAAATTCGAGATGTCTCAGCAACCACCTTTTTCAGTCGGAAGATATCTCCACTTCCACCGTATTTTTTTCGAAAATACATAGATCTGAGAACAAGCAATATTCGAAATTCCACGTGAGCTAGCAGTCAATCGTATGCGACTATATATTTTCTTCTATGACCTTATTTCGAATATTGATAGATGGAGGTGAAAAAAATTGATAACATGATGACAGTCGGACAAAGTTTCATGAATCGTCAAACTCTCAACACGGTATACTGTTTTCATGAATTACTGCCTGATTTGTTAAGTTTCGGACTGGCGAATGGGATCCAAAGTTGAGTATTTCGAGGTTCTAGTACTGGTTCATAATCCATGAATTTCCGATACCACGATGCAATGAACTATCCACTTACAGACGATAGATTTGTCGCAGTGCACTTGTCCTCAGGAGGTCTGTCATCAAAGTCGATTGGTTGCTGGTTTTTAATCAGATCACTGGAATGGAGTTAGGAGGGGAAGGGGGGGGGGGGGATCATTATACTAGATTTTTGACAATCATTTATTAAAATGATGGAAATTCAAAATCAACGCCCAATTTATGTATGAAGATGAAAGTATAAGCTGGAGAAAATGGTGAATATCGACTCTAAAGTGTACTTTTGTGGGTATATCTGACATTATATTCTTTGAGTAATTGAAGAATGAATATTACCGCAAATAACAGACTGTATGAAACTCGACTGTCACTCCGAAGAATATACCAGCTATATTCTAGCTATCATTTTAGAATTTGAAAAAACGGAGGAACATCATTCTCATGATTACCAGATCCCAAAAGATTATTGGAGACTCCTCGTTAAATTGGGAGTCACTCGTCAGTGCTAACGTTAGATATGAAAGGCTAAATTGGAACGTTGAACGTCAATTAACAACAGCGCGATGAAGAGAGCGACAGTCCAAAATAAAGAGAGGAATGGAAGACGAAGTCTGAGAGAAAAGAATAAAGCGACACCAAAGAGCGGTGGCACGCACTCATCTTCTATTATTAGTAACTTGCACAAATTTCTATTTGTAGCTCGTGATATTGTCCCCTTCTATCCCGTCTTTTCCACCCACTTTCTGTTACTCTGCATCATTCTGTTTCTTACTCAACGTCCTAGTATAGTTACATATGTGAATATGACACGCACACACACGCACCAATTTTTTGGAAAATAACATGCATTGTCCTTCAAAATGAGAATTAGTCATTTTCATTATAAAAAAATCTGTTGGAAAATACGAATTTCAGCATTCAAACTCGAAACACGTTCTGTTTCTTCGATGTCACACATACAACTATAATTCTGTGAAGACGATAGTTTTACTGATACTGTTTTACAGTGTTTTTGATTCTTCGATTTAGATGAATCTAGAGCTCTACCCTATGTGTAATATAACCTTCACCTAAGGTAAAAAAGACCGAAAATATTGTCACTCATGCGCACTTCTAATTGAAAGTTGATTGAAACCCGGTCATTGAAGAATGACTCATTGTAGTGCGTATGGGTAGAGAAAATACCATGAAAAAAAATGACGAAGAACGTATGATATTGGACTCAATTCTTTATAATCTATGACGCCAAACAACATAGCATGAAGCTGAATTATTTTACTCTTTCACCTAGGAATGAATCGTTCCCAATATGTACATGAATTATTGTGATCCGTACATAATTCACATGCTATTGCAAACATCACTTTTTTTTTATCTAAGAACTACATTATTGATTGTTTTCTCCTAAAATCTAAGTGACCATCTCTATCACAATCCAAACAAAAATTACTTCACCGTGTATAAAAAAGGGATCCATAACATGGGGCCAATTTTCCATGCGGATATCAAATGATAGCTATTGACGATACAAAAGTTCCGAAAGAGGACGATTGTTCACAATTTCCAACCGATTTCCATCGTATTTACCATAAACAAATTTTGCAACTCATCCCATATTTTATGCAGCACGGGAAAAGCGTGTCACCATCATTACGAAAAACTGAAATCCAATAGAAATATGTTTAGAATCAACTAACAAAAATCGGAAATTACTCAACACATAGTTTCATTGAACAATTCAAAAAGATAACGTATCCATTCGAATATTCTTGATAGAAAAAATATTGAAATGGTAGCGTGGAAACAATACGGCAGATTTTACGATTTCAAAGATTCATCTCATTCACGGCATGTAATTTAGTGATAATGGAGATAGTATCATATCTGAATGCTTATGCCAAATATGTCACCAAATAACTTACAACTACTCTGACATCTGAAAAATCCTGGGTCCCCAACTTAGGGGGCTCTTTCCTGAATTTGGAGGGGAGAAACGTAAAATTGGATTTTTTCAGGGCCCCAATATTTTTAAGAATAATGTTAGGGCCTTAAGAGGGGCGATGCATGAAAAAAAAAACAAAATCGATTCTTTCTCGCATAAATAGTTAAAATAACATCTCAAAAATATTCCTGTAAATTTTTAGAGCGAAATTCGCATTATTTATCGATTCAAAACTCATTTGAGTGCTCTGCCTCAACTTGACGCTCAAGCGCTATTAAAGGGCACACCTAGTGTGACAGCCTAAAAAAAAGGCGATTTTTGGGAATTAAAAACAGAAAAATTCACTGCCGAGCGGCTACTCTTTAAATGGCTGTAACTCAAAAACTATTTGAGATATCGATTAAAAAATTTCAATATGGGTCATTCTCAGTTAAGACGTAAATCGCTTATTGATAAAACGCGGCACGATAAAAATTTTGAAAATTTCATTAAATTTTATAATGTTTCGATCGAAACAATCATTCTAAAAGTGTCTGCAAGGCGGTCAGTCAATTTATTAATTTTATCTTGTATTATAAGAAACCAGGGGAGATACTCAATCCAGGGGAGAGACTTGATAAACAGAGCAGGACACTTTGAGAACAGGGAAAGGATTTTAATGTTATTTTATGAAAGAAAACAACTTTTCATTCAAGTACTAACTTTATCCAGTCATTTTATAAAAAAAAACAGTAAAAAATATTCCAGTTTGAAGTTTTCATATCTCCCCTGGATATCATGTCTCTCCCCTGGCCTCTATAAGACAGGGGAGATATAAACAGTGGAGATACTTTTTAGTAACAAAAACAGAAGTAATGACAAATGTGTTTATTGTACGCGATTAACCAAGAAAACTTAGATTCTATACACAACAAGAAGTAAATATACAGATGAATTATAATTTTTAGATGAATATTTCTGAAATAAAACTTACCAGGGGACAGACTCCATTCACTCGTTCTCAACTGTATCCACAAAGTGTCAGTAATGAAATAAATTACAAAATGACTGCGCACCTAGTTCAAGTGGCGCTGACTACAAAGTATAAACTCAACGACGTTCGCTCAAGGTCTTCAATTTCCGCGAGTCGGTTAACAAATGCCGATTTTACAGAAAAATAAACATGCCGGGGGACGAGACGCAAAATGTGGGGGACAAACTTAAACGTAATTTTTTTTGAGAAAAAAAAATATCATGCAATTTTACTTGCTTGATTACAATAATTTATTCAATTTATTTTGTTGAAATATATAATTTAAATAATCTATTTGATTTCTAAGCACTTTAAATTACTAATACATAAACAGAAATAGCCCGGGGACAAGCCAGGGGAGAGATGTTTTCCGACTTTGAGATGAAATTGTAACTAAATTAAATAAAATTAAGAAATGAATTTGAGTGACCACCTACATGAGCACGAGTTTTAAGAGATAATTACATTTTTTTAAATAAATTTTTTTAAAAAAGATGATTTTTCACCGTGGGCGTCGAATTTACGTCTTAACTGAGAATGACCCATATGTTATTTTTTAAGGTATAACCTATCGAAATATGAAAAACAAGAAAAATCGATTTTTTAAAAATGTCACACTAGGTGTGCCCCTCAAGCCTGTACCGGAGCGTTCTGTGTTGAGTGATTTAGTCAGTAAAATAAAAAACGAAATGCAGTCTTATCCTAAAAATGAAAAACGTGAATCAGCTCGTGCTGCGAGACCACCAGAAAGAAAATTCCATGGGAATCAACTTCGTGATGAAGAAGAAGAAGATACAGATAAGTTGGTAAGTCGCTGTAATCATAGAATTTCTGTGTGTCAGAACTTTAAATGCGTCTCCCTCGAAACTGCTTTTTTCAAATCGGCGGGCAAAATAACTCAAAAAGTACGTTAATTATCCCATGTTGAATCCCTCATGAAATGTATTCATGAATCTCAAACTGCATTGCACGAAATGCTCGATGCTAATCAAGAATGTTCTCGGCCCATCTGTGCCCGATGATTTCCTCGTAAAGATAGGAGATATTCAAGATTTCTTCTTTGTTGACGAACATACTGACCATTCAAAACTATGAATGCTAGTAGAAATCCAAAAAAAGTTCAAGGTTTGACCGGAACCTGCTGGCTTTCCTGCTACACGGAAAAAAAATTTAGCTCTCAGAGCTATACCGTATAGCTACGAGAGCTGTACGCGCTTTATAGTCTATCATATAGTTGCTGCAGCTGTATTTTAGTCAGCTCTCTCAGCTGAACGTTAGTCAGCTCTCAGAGCTGTACAGGATTGTTCTGAGAGCTAT
>JAPYZH010000979.1:0-11721 GCA_030523085.1 Meteorus colon | reverse complement strand
AAAAATAAAAAAAAATATTTTTTCATGTACTTGAAAGATGTGTTTATTACATAGGATACATTTTATCCCATAATTTTTAGCAAAGATCCTCGAAAAAAAATCGCGAAAATAGGCTATTTTCGAGGCGCCTAAAGTGAGAAGACGCCTTAATCTCTATCTATTCCGGGATGGCATCCTTGGAGAAACATCCTCGCCGTGCGGTTTATTAGAAAACGCCTAGAATCATGTGATTCGAAAAATTAGGGGTTTTTTTGAAAAGCATCGGTATTGTTTTCGTCCTCAACAGAATCATTTTTCGACATCATATTAATCGTCGGAAGATATTCAAACCAAATATGTATAAATTCACAATATTTCTCATAAGTTATGCAGTGCGAAAAATATACTGGAAATCAATGGTGAAAATTATTACTCTAATGTAGAAAAGTATGGAATTTTTTCAAAATATCCAATTAGAATACTCGCTAAATATTCTCAATGAATATAGTGTATGAATGATCGCGAAGAAGAAGCAAGTTATTACCATAATGATAAATACTCAATGACTCCAAACTTTCAATAGAATGATTTCAAGCTGGTTCCTTGCACTCACCTCATTACGAATGTCGTTTCTCACCGAATTGTTAACGATGCCCCCATCTCAGTTACTGATGTCCTCTTTACTAATGATAAATATGTCAATTCTACACATACCAGGTATTTAAGATGGAACGAACAATTCGATAATGAAATTGCGAATTGATCAGGTTCTTGACCAAGCTTTTGACTGATTTATTATATCTTTATGTATATATATATATATATATATATATATATATTTGTAAAATTTGAACTAAGTTCTTTGGTTTTTTTTTGAACCCTCACCACCTTACTTCGATTTCAAACTCATAAGCGTTTGAATTTCTATTCTTAAATATATATAATATATTTCACTTCTTCTCCGTCCCCCCGAATATCGTCGAGTGTGCATGAATGGGCAATGAATGAGAAGCTGATGATGGATCAAAGATAAGAGAGTGTGTGTTCGAATCGATTAACTCTTCCCTCTTCAATTCTGCTTGGAATGAAGTTTACAATATGAGCGAAATTGACTTACGGTAGGGAGGGGGGGCGAAGGTTGGTCGGTCAAAAAAAAGGCCTATTTTCAAGAATTTTTTATAGCATATTGTCATGACAGATTTATTTCGCAAATTAGTATGTCATGATACATCGTTTGAAGAATATTTAAAAAAATTTTGGTCCGAAAATATAAAGAAATAACGGATTTATCGCAGTTTTCCGCTGGTGCTTCAAAAAATTTTTTTTTTTGCGTTGACCGCGATCCCTCAGCACTAGATTATCGAAAATCGAAAATTTTTTATCAATTTTTGAAGCTTTGGCATCATTTTAAAGTTGAACTGTCGATTTTTTGACAATAAAATTTACCTGTTTGTTATTGTAAAATTGATAGTAGCTGGAAAATGAAAAAAAAACTCGACGTCAGTTGAGAGAGAAACTGGTTAACTAATCAAAACAATTTGGTTTCTTTGATTTCCGATTCCAGTGCTAAGGAATCGCGGTCACCGCGAAAAAAATTTTTTTTCGAGGCACCAGCCGAGAACTGCATCAAATCCGTTATTTCTTTATATTTTTGGACCAAAATTTTTTCAAATTTTCTTCAAAGGTTGAATTATAATATACTAATTTCTGAAATAAATCTGTAATGACAATATGATATAGGGTCATGTGGGGCAAGTGTGCGCAGTGGGTAAGAGTACGCAAACCCATTCATTTGAGCCCCAAATACATGGAATTGCGCACTTTTACCCATTGCGCACATTTGCCCCACATGACTCTAAGCAGATCCTTGAAAATAGGCCTTTATTTTTGACCGAGCAACCTTGCCCCTCAAGTTAGTGTAAAGTTGACACACCCCTTCACGTTTTCCAATATTGAAACATATTCATGCGTCGAAATTTACCATATAAGACGCTATCGCATTGATAGTATAATTTACCAGGGCAATAATAGTCCAGAGCTGATAGATCAGATGTAGGATGATGTTGAATTTTTCAGATCGCGTAAACTCGTTGCTGGAACCATAAAATTTGCACTTTCTTGTCGAAGAAGGGTTAAATCGTGAAATACGCTCGTAATTCAAGGGTGGAGGGTTGGGAGTGCGTCGCTCTCTTCATTGTTTAATTATGATTTCGATGAATCTGTATCTGTGATATTACCGACAGCATATAATATAATATTACAGCCGTAGATGAATGATTGTACCAGTATGATGGCTGTATATTTATTTGCGTCTGTTTTCAAACATAATCATTGAATTCAATATAGTTGTACCGGAGACCTGTATGTTCTGTATGTCCATAAGGATTTATGATTTTCCCAAGTTTATCAATGAACATTGAAGAACTGAAAAAAACATCATCTCTAATGATATCTCATACTAATTATAAACACTTGAATGACCACCAAATTCAATTGTATTGTGAAATATTTCGTAACAAAAGTCACTTGTTCCATGAATCAATCAATTAATCTATTGAATAAGGCTATTAGAATGTCTACATACAACTTCTGAGCACGGTCACTGCGTGCCGCCAAAATTGGATGAAGGATGAACTCGTGCCACGATGAGCCACATGGATGGCATCCATCAATGTTTTATGTCGAGCGGCATGAAATGATATTTCACCAAACGACGACGTTTCGATCTGTGAAATATCATCACATTGAATACATTTTTCATCACGAATATAGTCTATTTTGTACAAAATAAACAGAGTTATTCCCTTGGAATGGTTATGGGATTTTTCAATTGCCAACTTTGTGCAATCCATTTTATTATCGATATTGTATACCCAAATGTGGGTAGAAATTGTGGCGATGGTGATGTTGTCAGAGTGGAAGAAATTTGATGGGAATTGTAGCATGGTAAGAATTTTCGGAATTGAAATTCCACTGTTTATATAAATGTGTGAGAATCCATTTGTTGCAATGGAGATATGGCTGTTCTTCAGATTTCAAATTTTACCTCAACAGGCTTCGAGTCTGTCTGATAATTCAGAATTCGAGAATTTGTCCGACCAACGGAGACAAAAATATTCTTAGTATGAATAGTGGTTATATCGTACTGAATAGTGAAGAAAAAAACAAATAATCCGACAAGTGATCGCATTATTGAAAGTATGATATTAAATAAGAATATAGGACATAATTTCTCAAAGAATTCAACTCAAAGCAACCTCAAATAACTGCAAATGAAGACGAGTATATGTGAAGTTTTAAATGCAATTCCATATTCAACGAAGCGAAAAATTTTCAAAACTTCTTTATTCTAAAATTTCGGATGGTGTATCTCGTCTGTTGTGATGAGAACATTTTGAATAGGTAGAATTTCTGAAAATACTTAACTAATATTTTTTTAACTATTCATCGTCTAGGAAAAAATTTTTTTTTTCATCAGTTAAGTGTGAAACAGTTTCATACAATGCTCTATTACTGGAATTCAAGTCGCGCATCTCGTTGCGCAGTGGCATATACCGATGAACCTGTGACTTAGAAATTACATTGAGAGAACCAGTCGAGCTACATATTTTCGATGCGTTCTCATTTCCAACTTTCTCTTCACGCGTATCCACCTGTACATGCACCATGTTTGTAAATGTACGCGCGTATTGAATTGTTTCACAACTCAGACGCACATTCACATAAATTAATTCGTCTAACAGCTTCATAGTTCATCTGACAAATTTCAATTCATTATCGAATGATAATTTTCCAGCGTATTTGTTATTGTCGTGATGTTCAACAATATAAATATCTATCATCGTTCTTTATTTTATCCATGAAGACTTAGTATTCATGCATAGTTCATCCCCACTGCGCTTTCAAGCGCTCTACCTCCGCCACTCTCCTCTTGCCTCTTATCTCCACAATGACCACAGTCCGGTATGTGATACCACCAATTGAGTCATTTTGTTAGTTGAGACGTTGCTCATTCAATGACAACGGGACCACGCATAAGTTATCTACGAAAAAATAATTATGAGTGTATGTGACGTGAATGGTTCGGATCGTAATATATAAACACATCATATGACTGCGTTCATGAATGTTTGAGCGCTCAACGTGTGAAAAAAAAATTGAAAACGTGTCATTTCAAGCACGTTCGTAATATGTATGATAAAACAAAGACTTTATCATTATGATGAGACGGACACGATTGCGCCTGTGATTCCTACCTACTTGAAATAAACACATATCTCATGAGTGTTCTGATACAAGCGTTTACTTCCATCACATAAATTTTTTTTTCAATGTAAATCAAATGAAAAATATGATGAATTGTGTGGATGAAAACAGTACATTGATGAACCGGTTGTCATCTGAAAGCCCAATCACTATTAAGCTCGATGAGAAATCAAATCGCGAACTGCCGCGAGATCAAGGCGAATTGGATCCACCACAAAGAAATTCAGATTTGAAAATTCGTATTGACTTCAATGACTTGAGTTATTCCGTTCGCAAAGCATATAAAGGCAAGTTTATTTCTTGAGCAGATGAAAAATGTTTCGTAGTAAAAATGGCGAATGTGCGTGGAGTATACTGTTATGAAAGCGATACATTATTTATCGATTGACATTTCAAGTTCAATTGATCAAAGTTGATAAAAATTATAACCTGGGATGAAAGTTGAAAGAAGATGAGATGGCTGTTGAGTAATTGAAGATATAATTATGAATGCAATTAAATTGCAGGAAATGGTAACAAAGAAATTCTTCACAAAGTCAATGGGTACTTTCGTGCATCAGGCTTGAACGCAATTATTGGGCCATCAGGCGCTGGAAAATCAAGTTTAATCAACGCTATCTGCGGAATGAAAACAGCCAGTGTTCGTGGCGAGATACGTATCAATGGTATTACCACACCGCAAGATAAATTACGAGAAATAGTGTGCTATATCCCACAAGAGTTCGCTTTAACGCCGTGGTTGACCACTGAGGAGACATTGTATTTTGCAGCCCGATTGAAAATTCCAAAGAGCAATGATGAATCATTCAAATACATTGTAAATAGACAAACGAACATATTATTTCTGTTGAACATATGACTGTGAAATGTTTCCGTAGGTTTACTAGATTTGCTGCATGCTTGTTTTCGATTCCAATAATTTTCCCCTGTTCACAACTACAGTCGGATTTTTCAAAAAGAACCGCGTAACCGATGCTAAATCATTATTGTTTCGCTCTTAAAAACACCTCGGACGCAGAGAATTTCGTCGAAAGTTATCTCCACTCCGCAACATACGATCATTCTGTGTTCTGTTTCAGATAGAGTAACATATACTCGTTTCTACGAGTAACATTAAGGGGATATTCTACTTTCGAATTTTAAAAATACCATTTCTATCATTTGCATATTTTTAAAGCACCTTTAAGAATATGTCCTCTAATGAAAATTTCAAAAATCAAAATATTTCCGAAGTTATAGCCATTCTATCATGATGCGCCGTAACGGTTGGAAACTTCAAACGCGCTTTATAAAAAACGTGATTTTTCCAAACTTCCGATATTTTCCGAAAAAATTCGAAAAATTTTCATTCATGTATTGTATTGGTATACGATTAATGAATTTCGTGTGAAAATTTGACTATAAAACATCCATTCTTTTCTTTTATACAGCGCTGGTAGAAAAAAACGGCTAAAATTCGAGCCGCAAAAGTAGTATACTATAACCCCCTTTCTCCCCTCTTAACTGCTAGTTTCTCGTGTACCTTATACATATGGCGTTGGAAATCGCTATATATACTCATATCTCCGGATAATTCCAAAGTTTCTGGAAGTAATTTTTTCATGATTTTCTTATGAATAAATAACGAAATTTCTGATCAACGACGATTATGTATACTAATATTGAACGCTAATCAACATGCGACATAAAAGAGACGGTTCGTCACGGAAAAGTAGTATATTGTGTGACGAGGGATGAAACAAGACAATTTCATATTGGAGTAGAGTTGGCCCCAAAGATCACCTGAAAGCTGGAATTGTGCTTTATCCCATAGCATACGCTACTTTTTCCACACTATTTGTGGTTGAACTGGAGGTTTCAATATCTGGAATCAAACCAAACAAAATAATTTCCAATTCATTATCTGCCGTCATCTTATATTTAATCCATTAATTTTTGTTCGATTTTTGCAAGGACACATTTATTGAATTTGTCAGATTGTATAATACATATAATGACATGAATGCAGAGGCTTGAAGTAAACAAATACGATTCTATAAAGGATGAGATGGAGTAAGAAACAATTTTAGCAGAGACAAACTGATCACTTTCGTTTGGGACAGGAACCGATCGGTTTGTTTCTACTCATCCGGATCGGCCTGAAATTAGTTTGTTCCGCCTGGCGAAACAGATATTGAAACTCATATTTTCAATCCAGGTAATATGACGATAATTTGTCGTCATTGTATCTCTTCATAGAAAATTTAATTTTGCAACAGAGATGTTGCAGAGTGAGAATTATATCCGTAAGGTATGACTTTAAGTTGTGGCATCAGGGTAGGATGCGATTTGACATGTGAACCTTGTGATTGATCATGAACAAGAATGCAGTGTTCAGTATGAATAAATATTTCCTATTTTTCTTCTGTTATAGTCACACCAAAATGGAAAAAGTAGTAGATTTGACCATAGTTCAATTTCCCTAAATTACGCGAATGTTCATGTGATTCTTATTTGTCCAATCAGCTGGAACCAAAAAACATTTTCAGAATGCGTTGTCCAATTTAGGATGTATATATGATCTGAGGAACTTTGAAGAGATTATGTACATAATCAACATTTTGTACACTCTCAGTTTAGACGGAAAATATGACGAATTGTTGCATGCGGCTAAGGTTTCATTCCTAGTTAAGTCAGGAGTGACATTCGTGTAGATTTTGGGTTTCGTCAATTGAGATATTTATGGTACGATACATGAAAGGCAAATGGAAATCATCGGGGTTTTCCAAGAGCATGCATTCTCTGTATATCTGGTTTTCAGTACACT
The DNA here is from genome assembly GCA_030523085.1 of Meteorus colon. Lineage (NCBI taxonomy): Eukaryota > Metazoa > Arthropoda > Insecta > Hymenoptera > Braconidae > Meteorus > Meteorus colon. The sequence goes on along the minus strand of JAPYZH010000979.1, from coordinate 4,670 downwards.
CACAAATGGCATTTGCATCAGCCGTGATATATATCGCGAATTTTGGCGAAACAACTCTCATATCTTCATACTATCAATCGCAGTTTTGCACTGGATCATTCCTTCTGTGTTTGTGAAATTTATCGTTTCCTACTATCCAAAAATGTCTTTTCGATGAACGATTGACATATTGATCAATTATTGGAGTACTATAAGTCGATTTCAGGAAATTCAAACAATTGGTGTTTGCTGTTGTGAAAAGCTGTTTTCTCCTATAAAGTTTTTCACTCCGTGAACAAAAATGTACTATTCCAATATTGTATTTTCAAGTGTTTGTCATTAATGTTCGCGATACATTCTATTGAGAGTGAAAGAGTTGAGATATCACCTAATATCATTTTGGTGTATTGGTGATTTTGGAATTCACTCATCCATTGTCTTCTCCAATTTGTCGGTTTGGGGTATATCTATTGCTATATCCACGAAAAAGATCAATTTCTTTCGTAGAAACTCCAAGCGTTTAGCCCGTTTTGCTGTGTATCAATTGATACAAGATGAGCGATATTCATGCCAAAGTTGTGAAAATTTGGAAATTTTTCACAACTGGTAACTATTCAATGTCTTCTCATATTTTTTAGGTGAGTGAAGTAGCTGATCAATTGGGCTTAATCGAATCTCTTCACACCATGGCGAATCAGTTGAGTGGAGGTGAAAAAAAACGGCTCGCAATTGCGATTGAAATTGTTGTTCATCCTAAAGTATTGATATTGGATGAGCCAACCAGTGGATTAGACAGTATTGCATCAAGTCAAGTTATTTCTTTACTCAAAAATATGGCAGAGACTGGCTGCACAATTGCTTGCACCATTCATCAGCCTAACAGTCGAATGATGACAATGTTTGACGATGTTTTGGTTGTGGCTGAGGGCCGTGAAATTTATTGTGGACCAGTATCAAGTATTATTGATACATTTGAACAGGCAGGATTCATTTGCCCGCCATTCTATAATATTGGAGAATTCGGTAATTATGCAATAAGAACTTATTTTAATTTTGTGAATAGGCATAAATATTTTATGTTGATTTGTGTTGAGAATAATTTACAGTTATTGAGGTGGCAACTGGCCAGAGAGCTGGAAATCTCGATAAATTACGCAATTTATGCAAACACTCTCCAATGTTGCCATTTGCAGAATCGAATGATTTTATGGATGATCATAAAAAATTTTTCCTAAAAAATTATTCTATGTCTCGTTCGATAACGTGGACTACAGAACTTTGGATTCTCCTCGGGCGAGCTGGAATTTGTGCACGCCGAGATTCCGTAAGTGATTCCTTTTGTCATTTACATCTCGAATAGTCAACTTTTGTAAGAAATCTGGAATATCAGAGATATTATTCAAATGTGTTCATTGGTGTGTCTATTCGAGCCATTAGGGGCGAAATTTGCAAACACTATGTATTATATCAAGAAGCGTCTCTACCAGTCACTGGATTAGTTCAACATTGCGACGCAAACAAATTATTCTTTTGATGTGAGAAAATGAATTTTGATACCTTCCATAATAATAATAAGTTCGAATTAAATGTTCGAAACACATTAATCCAGAAAATCGCATTAGTATCAGTCTGACTCCAATCTGGATTGGTTCTAGAGTGAATCGTTAATTTGGGCACAACATTTTGAAAAATATATGGTATCGAACAAAAAATCTTTGAATATCTTTATATAGACATATAAAATGTATATATCTATTAGACTGTATACTATCTGAGTAGTTATTTTGATTAGAAAAAGAAAAACCACCTCAGATTTCAGCTTAATACCTCAAAAGTTCAATGGGGGGTCTTCTTTCCCATTTAAAATGTATTGGGGGAGATTCTTTTGTTTCTTAGCAATGAATCGATGCAGAATTTTTTTTTCAAATTTTGCCACCAACCCTCCTCAAGGCATAAAATTCTCTAATAAAAAGTTCTTATGTGCTACTTTTGACAAATGAAATGTTTACGAGGCAGAAAGTTCAAGGTATTGAACAGAACAATATTTTCCTATTTTTCACGTACAATGTAGTCTTTTCTTCGTCTAGCCTCCGGATTTTACAAATTTTTCCATTTCTACGACCTGTTTTCAATCGTCAATCGTCAATCCAAAAGCCTGAAGCCTTTTTCGGATTATCGAATTGGTGGTGTGCGTTGTGGCCTATACGTATGACGAGTAGCTGCTCAGATTGCATTTTGTGTATGAATAGAAAATGAAATAGTAATTAGTAAAACCTGATGATAGCCCACTGTGGATTCAAATGTGGAAAGAAGAAGTTGACTGATCTTTTCTATTCAAGTTGTCATCTTAGTAATTGCTGATATGTCTATCGATCTAAACCAATTATGTTCTTACACATGGGGTTGGAAGTTCATAATCAGGAAATCTCAATTAATCAATATTAATGAAAATACAAAGTATTTGAAATTTTTCAGACTGTTTCCACCAACATTGATTTCCACAATTTTTCAAACAAAATTAAATTCATGTAACAATCTTTTGTAGAAGATAATATACGCAAGATAATAATGCTTGCAATTTTGAAAATTTCGCACCTAAATTTCTTGGACGAGAGGCATTAGACTTCAAATATATTTATTTTTTAATTTCTATGCAACTATTTTGTACAAAGTTACAGCAGTTTTGAAGTGGGGCACATTGATTATATATCGCCGATTCGTTCTTTCATTCGTTTCGAAACTTCCAAACAAGCAGTCGTCGTTTAGATTCAAGGAAAAATTGAAATTGATATCGAGAATTGCAAGTTATGACTAACTCATACAAATTCAACGAAGGAAAGAATCAAATTGTTGAATATATTTTTAAACTCACAATGGAAAACTATTTCATATAACTGGATGAATGTAATTTTCTACCTAATCTAATCGATTCAGTCCTCAATTAACGTTATTTGAAATTTGGTCTTGACTCATTTTGTCTGCTTTCACTAATACCTACATAGATTGCCACCATTGGACCTTGCCAGACCCAAAGCAAACTCTTGACTAATATTTTTACTATCTCTCCTGGCGTTACGTTGGTCCCGATCGTCGCAGGAAGAAGAGTTGCAACTGTATGAATTGACAGAATTTTCGTCTTGGATTTTGAAATGAAGACGCTAGTTTGTGAAAAGTGGAACGTAACGTTAAGATGTAACGAAGATTTCCATGAGATTTAGGCTCATTAACTTTGTTCATATCCATTATTCCCGCATGACGTTTGGGAACTGTCTTGTAAATAGGGGGGGGGGGGGGGGGGGGGGGGGGGGGGGGGGGTTAATTCGTACAAAAAGAGGCATGTTTTCGTGATTTTTTTTCGACGACACAGTTCAAGTCTCGTTATAAAACTAATGTCACATTAAAGTATGACATTTGAAGAATATTGTGTCAAATTTTCACGAAGAAATATTGAAAAATACGGCAATGGCAGCAATTATTCGGACGTGTCTCGGAAAAAAGTAGAATTGTGGTGCCCCTCATGAGTTGGTGCTGGATTATTTGAAATCAAAAAATGAAAGTTCATTCGTTAGATAATAGTTTTCCCCAGGTAACGCTGGGAGTGTTTTTCGAAACTTCTATTTTCCACTGTTTTAGAACACTTTGAAGGGAAAAACGCGATTTTTTTCGAAAAAAATCGTCTAATTTGTAACTGTAAAATAAAAATTGTTAACAAATTTGAAAAAAACTCTCCAGCGTTACCTCGCAAATTATGTACAGAAATAGTGTTCAAAATTTCAAAAGGATAGGTGCCGTAGTTTTGAAGTTATGAGGGGCACCGACTTTGAAAACGTAAGTTGTGGGGAAAATGCTTTAAGGGGGTATTCTAGTGTAGAAGCATGAATTTCACCCGTTTTTTGAAGCGCTGTACAAAGGAAACAAAGGATATTTTAAGCATCAATTTTTTTATCACTCGTTACTTGTTGTTTTATTATTACATAAAACAATAAATCAAAAAAAAAAAAATAAAAATTGACCAAGTTATGAGCACGCAAAGAGGGGGATATAAAAAAAAAAGGTGTCCTGGCGTGCATGATTCCAACCCTCCTGGTGATCTGAAAAAAAAAACAGACGGATTCTTAATTATTATAGAAGCCGCTATCATGTGAGCATTTGATGAGTTAAAAAAAAATTATTTGAAACAATGGCGGCAGTTTGAAAAAAAAATTATTTTTCTGCGTGTTTTCTTAACAGTTCCGAATTTTTTTAAAATACTAAATGAGCAGTTACAGTTTTGAGCAAGGTCTATCAGATGGAGAAATGTATAAAGAACATCCTCTCCAAATTTGAAGTAAATCGGTCGATTAGAACTCGAGGCATCATTACCGCCAACTCGAAAAAAGTAGTTTCGAGAAAAACGCGTTCGAAGTTTTGAGACAAGTTTTTGACAATTTTACTTATAGAATGGTACAGAATACTTACATATTTTTAATCGGCGATTCCTGCTCCATATAAGAATCCTTCCTCTACTTCAAAATGTTCATTCTCCGATGTTCTCTGGTGAAGACGAGCAGTTCTACCCTCCTTTGACGCCTCTGAAGTCCGGAGTTCCGAGCGCTCGATACGCGCTTCGTCCCGTCTCGCTGCAAAAGCATTAGCTTCTGGGCCAATTGTGATTCCCATAACAGCTAAGATTTTTAATATGGGTATAAAAC
>JAPYZH010000978.1:0-12532 GCA_030523085.1 Meteorus colon | reverse complement strand
ATAATTCGATGATAGAACCAGTATTTATACAATCACAAGTAGTATATTGGCACCATTCACAAAATGATAACAAACCACATTGACACTACAATTAACAATGTTTACCTAAGAATGATTACAATGTTTCCGTAACGATGGCTGTGCATATACTTATGATGTTTTGGAATTCTTGCTTTTAAATAAACCAAATAATTTTAAATAAATATACTATTTATACACGTGCTAACACTAGCTCGATTTCAATTTAAAGGTTATGTTAGAGAAATAATAAAAAATGTGCATATTATGCTATAATACGCATGCGCCAAATTTCGCCTAATCAAACTAGAAAAAAGACTTCTTGAAGTGTTCCGAAATCTGATGTCTTACAAAGTCAGAAAAAAGACTTCGTACAAAGTTCCCTATTGTGAAATCGAGAAAAAAGAGGTCTGTAAGACATCATTACTGGACATCTTAAGGAAGTCTTAAGAAAGACCTCCTCAAGAGGACTTTCTGACTTATTTGCTGTCTGGGTAGTGGCGCAGACATAAGTACTGCGAAACCTTTCGAAAGTTTGGAGACAACAGCAATTCTTCATTCTACTCGAGTAAAATCAACGATTATCACTAAATTTCATTAAAGTAACAAGTTCCTACATCTATCGTTATCTGAAATTGTATAGACCGCATTCATCTGAAAATTTATATTGAATTCTATATTTGAAATACTTGTTGACATCTTAGAAAGAAGATATATTGTCGAGCATATTGAATTTTCTCCTGCTCTGTAACAAATTCATAGGAACAAAGTGCAGACGCACTCGATTATGATCAATTCAATATTATACAGATTGGGCTTAGACTAGGTACAAATAACTGCTGATAGCTTGCCATGCTCCCGCGAATTGAGTTCGATCCTTTCCCAATTTCACATGAAGCAATTTTTGAGTCAAGTTTCTGTAACCTCCTACATGTGCAGATAATTTGTGAGCCAACTTTGCGTTACACTGCACTGCAATGATGTTATTTTTTGGAATGAGTACACATTTCGAGAATCTAAATCAACCCAATTTAGGTTTAGAACAAATAAGATTGTTTTTGTTCGCTCGCTACGCTCACTCGCGAGAATGGTGCCCATGTTCAGTAGTGGGTATTGCTTGGTGGTGTTTAGTTGAGGGATGGCTTTTTCATATTTGATACCAATAAGTATCACAAGAACTTCCATTTGTGGTTATTTATTCATTCGCATCGCATACGTATATAATACATATTTACATGATATCCATGTATATATATATATATATATATGACGGAGGAGAATTGTTAGCAGTGTAGCCAGATCCTGAGTAGAAAATACCCCCACTTTTCGACTCTCTGCCATAAGAGAGTATCGAAAAGCATTGAAAACGGTCACAAAGTGGGGGTACTTTCTACTCAGGATCTGGCTACACTGATTGTTAGGTTGTGCATTCGCACCGTTTTCACCATTTATCTCCATTACTCACACTTATCGTATTCACGAGATCAGTTTATTTTTAATAATTAATAAGAATCACTCACACGATAAACCGACAGCGGTTTATCGCGAAAATACAATAATAATATATTATCAAAAAACAACACAATAGCAGTGCACGCACTGAATCGACAAGACGACAATTTCTATTACAATTTAAACGATAGTTTTAGACTTTACGAATACACGGTCACCAGGACAGCACGACCGTTCACACTCAATCGCAAATTGTAACTGAAGTACAAGTCTTGCTCTCTGTACTTCTGGCATTCCTCAAAAATATATTTGGGTCGTAATTGTTCAGGAAAACTACCTACATCAGTCATATATTGCTCTATCCTGTGGCCGTGGCTACGTTAGATGACCAGATGTCACCAAGTCTAATCTTACCGCAATGAACACGGGGAAATCCAATCGGATTGAACTATAAATAATTATTTCCTACATTTTTATTATTTTACTGTAACTATAATAAAACGCTTGAGATGCAATATTGGGGCTTTCCATTTTCGGGGAAAACCCAATTATACTCTCATCTCCGACATATATATATTATTGGTGCCTCTTGATTCGCTTGATAATTTATAGTCTTCCGTAAAGAACGTTATCGAATATGTTTCTCCAAAAAACTTGGAAACTACTCAGGGGGGCGGGGGGGGGGGGGGGGGGGGGGGGGGGGGGGGGGGGGGGGGGGGGGGGGGGGGAGAACTACCATAATGTCGATTTTTGGAGTTATTATGATAATTTCTCCTATTGGAAAGTTAGAAAAGTTTCGAGTTGCTCCATTCCTCCAAGATCTCATAATCATGTCTTGCATATAAAGGGAGAATATTAGAAGCGGAAAATTTCCTTCGACGTCGGAGTGGAAAGGGGTAGAGAGTCAAATAGCGCGAACTTCGCGTTGAGAATCTAAGTATTTATGTGTATATGTGTATGTATACGGTGTTTCACTCGCTTACAGACTCATCCATTGACGCCTTGATGCTGAAGCATTTATGAATGAAGTCCCTTCCTGCAAACCAATGTGTGTCCATTCTATCGCACTCTACAGCCTCTCTCTTTCCTCTCCTCACTTCATCGGCGCTCGGTTCCGTCGTTCTTCTATCTCTCTTTTCTTCCTTCTTATTCTATTGGCCAGCACACGTTGTATACCAAGATATATAGTGTGTATGGGCTGCCTTCATCGCCTACCATACTGCTTCAAATATAATGATGTTATCATGAGAGACGTCGACTTATGCGATTCCGTCCAAAAATTACAGATTCATTTGAATGAAATGAGAGATAACTGAGAAAAGTGTGATTGCAAGAGAAAATAGAAGAAGGAAGAGATAACTTCGGCTCGTCCGGTCGCTGATAATAAATTAATATTACTGTTGATTATTCTCCGTTATAAATGTAATATTGTTTTTCATATACAACGAAGGACTAGAGCAATTAGGATGTGAATTATTGAACACCAATCTACTTTCAACAAGTTCATGAGCCCATGATTATCTCGTCCTTCATTTCATCAACAGAGTGAATAAAAGGTGGCGGCAATGGGAAGGAATCGAAAAGATAGCAGTATTAGAGAGATGGAAAACCAACAATGTCGATCACGCATCGCTATTACAACACCGGTTGTATACATAGCTATCTCTTGTCCATCTTCGCGTTACTTCCTGGCTTACTCATCACCGCTTCACATTATGGGTAAAAAAATGAGGAAATGAAAAAAAATCAGGTTTGCATTTTTGTGTGTCTGGACACGTGTGGTTCTAGTGAAAGAGGACTTTCGATGTCGTTCTCTCAGCGTTGGTCCCACATGCAACATTTTATTACACCATATATATACATATGTACTCAACTTTCATGTACGTTACTGAATCGATTTAATCTATATTAATAGCGCTGTTTACTACAAGCCTATGGAAATATTTTTTTCACTACAAAATGACTGCCGTTCGATTGGCGAAGGCAATAAAAACAGTCGAAGATCCGGAATAAATTTGGACGGAAGTTGGAGCTCATTCTTAATCAAGCAGATATATGTTGAAAGTGGGAAGGAGAAGGGCTTCGCCAAGAATTCTTGAGGTCTCCCACGCTCCACGAGTTGGCCAAAAGGGCATGGTAACGCAACGTACATTCATGCATATATAAAAGTGTGAATGGATACATACCTGACACTTTTATACATATACACACACACACATTATATTTGTCCACATGAGACTCGTGCTTACATAAATACGTATGAAATTTCGCTACACAAAGTTTATCGGCAGACCACCTGAGAATTCAGTGGATCCTCCAAAATCTTCATACTGATTTTTTCAACTCGACTCATAACAGTGAAACATTCATCAGCGACGAATATCTATAGATTCAATTGTGATTTCTTCGTTTACTTTTCTCACTTTGATCAATATATAATCCAAATCAAGGGATCCCAAACGCAATAATATTATTCTGCTATAAAAAGAAATTTAGAATATATTTATTGCAGCCATTTTAACTTAATTTGCATGACGAAGTGAAATAGAGAATCCATCCACTGGAAGTAGTGACGCAGAAATTAATAAAATGTACTGTAACATACGCATGCGGTTGGAAGAAGTAGGTGGTGACATAGATGGACATAGAGTAAAGATTAATATAAATTCATTCTCTCGGGCATGGGAAAGGGCCCGCGGATTTATTGACTCATGACTGTGACTTAATGTGGAGATTCTTCTTCTCCATTTTTTATACATATGGACTTACATCTCCCCGATCTAGCTACTACAGCCGCGTGTTTCGTTGTTTCATAACGTTTAAGCTGTAAGACGCGCAATTTTTTTATAAGCTTCAAACATATCGTTTTCTTTCGTGCTTGTGTCCGCCCACCTCCATACACTAGAATTTTGTGTTTTTTTCTCTACATTTCTTCCATCTATCCAAGGTTATGCAGTATTGTCGTTTTCTCGCCGGATTAAGCAATTACATCAACGTTATTCCAGTCGCTTGCTCGTTTACAGTCAATTTTAAACTGCCCAGTTTGCCATCCGAATACATTGACCCATCATTTTAATTGTTGACTCATATTTCGAAGACATTTTGTGGATGCGAAACATTCGTATAGCACTATTTGTACATACTATTTGTGTACATGTGTAATATACCAGTGCAATTACTAATTCTCTTGTGATGTATTTGCCGAATCCAGAAGCTGACTCGGTTGCCGACTTATGAAATAAAAGGTTCGTTTAAGAAAAAAATCATTCCATTGTTCACGTACTGATTATATCCGCTACTCTCGATCAAAAAATCGGTCTCAATTTTAGCTTGCCATGTTTCGATCTACTGTTGTTGTTATACGATTTTTGTAGCAACGACATCTGATTGGAATGTATAATAACATCTATGAAAAAGTATATGTGCATTAAAATAGTTTAAAGAGGTGCGATAACACCTGAACATAGAACCAGTATAAAAATTAATTCTTAGTTTAATTCATATAATTAGGATCAGTATGAGAATCATACATTGTACTATCGAATAACTTTTGACTGGGGCGTATGTCATGATCATTGACCGTGAAAATCAAATCGCGGACAGCATTATTATGCATATGAACTTCCACGGTTAAAAAAATAAAAATCTGCTAAGCATATAAAGCCGGTGAGGGACCTGTTCGATTGGGAAGATTCTTTTATTTGCTGTACTGCTTTCGATCAACAGTTGAGGAACGGGCATGCCGAAAATCCAATTCGAGACGCCGCCATGAGCAAGCGGAAGGCGAAGGAAAAAAAATAGAGACCAGAAAAGAAACCAAAATGATCAATTTTTCTTCATCTTTGTTTCTCCTATATATCAATCCCAATCTTCTACTCTCTCTCCCTCTCCTCATACACTCCTGTTTATATATGTATAATATGTATATTGGACAAAGCCATTCTGCGAACCCTCATATACAAAAGTACCACCGGAAGAATGAACAAGGGTAGGAATATAGAAGAATCCAAGAGCGGGAAAAAGAGGATGTCATTCCAAGTTGTTTTACGAAATATTATCCAAGCTTTTTTTTCAACTTCGCTCACGAATTCACTCCTTTTATCCAACACCGCGGTTCCGCTCTCAAAATCTTTCTCCAACCCGCGTTGCGCATCAAAGAGTTTCTTTCGTGGTAACAGCGCCATTCGCCATAGCCACAGGACTAACGCAACCCCGTGTGTGAGCGCACGCGGTCGCCACTTTTGCCCAACCTCGCAGAACCGCATTCCACTGTTGGCTGGCGATATAACACGATGTGGATGTGCGCACTAACACAATGGTGAAGTTAGGACACGAGGAGAGTGTGCCAGAAAAAGAGAAGAAGAAGAAAGAATCATAGATTATAAGAGCGAAAGTAGAGAAAGGAAGAGGACAAGCAGAGCGAAACGCAAAGCATAATGAAAATTGCATGCAAATTGTAAAAAATCATGGTTTGATACACTGCTGTCATCGGAAGGACTTTTAATATATTTTAATTTAATTTTTTACGTATTTTTTTTTTGGAGGGTGGCTTCAATTGGACCGAGACATGAATTGTTGAAAATCATGAAAGTGTCTTTCTGAGATCCGATTGTCGTTTTTATTACGATAAAAGACTGCTGTATACATTGTGTTCACATATGAAATATAATGTGCAGAATGCGCCTTCAATTTTTGCTCTAATCATTTTTTTTATCTTCATCTTCTCTTTATTCGCCTCTCAGTGTGACGAGAGCATATACTGCACTGGCGGTTACACATCAGGACGTTTATTCTCACGCTGATAATTATCAGTATAGATGCGTTGCTGCTGGGGACGTGAAACCAACCGCCGAACTTTACACCTCTCTCTCTCGTTCATCTCTCCTTTTTTACTCTCCTCCTTTTTTTTTGTAATCTTCCTGGCATTTCCTTTTTTGGGCTGTTAGTTGTTTGTAGTAGGGCATACTTTATAACAAGTCAAAATTTTATTTTCACAATTATCATTTCTATTATGTTTTCATTCACATTCTCGAAGATGAGACCGGGTATTGTATTGATGTAACAATTTTGGGGAAGGCCCTTTCATACGTTTGATGCAGTGGTTCTTCACAGCAATACACCGGCAATGAGGAAAGGCCCGTGGTTTACAAAATCAGTTCGGAGTGTGTCCGCGCGCGTGTGCAGGCACCGCCGCATAAATGAGATCCCTACTACCAGGAACCCACTAATGACTTCAAGCTCAATGTCTTGTTCCTCAACCACACACATTCACCCGATGACGTCTGATCTTCGTTTTTACGAAAATATAATGCAAGCCAAATGAAATAATCAATGCGAGTATTTTTTCCCAGGCACACGTCGGTATTCTTATACGATTTACTGGAATTTTCGATCATTTGTCAAATGGCTATCCATTGCCATTGAATTGAGATGAATATAGTACAACCGATAGTGAATCGATCAATAATCGCATTATGATATAGTTACAATTATCAGAAACATCGATATCGACGATTGAGCGCGTCTGGATGTGCAGGTTCGCGATGAATCATCTAGTGAAGGTGGGCCCGGGCCAGGTCTAGAGTTACATCGCAATGTAATCACACCTCTATCTGTATACGTTTATGCTATATACCAATGAGGGTTCGGTCTTATGAGTATACAATACATGCAGACACAACGTTGTATGGCACAATACGTGTTCGCACTCATATATGTACGTGAACAAGTTCACATACCTTCGCGGCCTCCTCGCTTGTTGTCTCACCTGAAACGACTCGCTCCGCCCTACATGCCCAGACGATGCCAGACCTTTAATCCGATCTCCCGCATATACCTCCTCTACCTATACCACTCTCATGCGTGTGGGCTCTTTAACCACTATATTGAGCCTACCAATGTATCATTTCTATTAATAAAATTCAATATTTCTCTCATTGATATTAAATGCCCTCATATAATAATTCTTCATCCGATTATGTAGATGTAATTCTAAAACGATCTTTTCCCACATTATTGTCATCATTAAAATTTCACCATTCAATAAATACCAAAACATGTAATCCTCTGCATCGAAATTATTTTGAGCAGTGCATATATACTCATTGAATCTCCAATGAAATTGTTGATTTGGTTAGATAACATTATTTTGTTTGTGGTTATGATTCATGAAATGTCGGATTTCGGACCCTCATTTCATTTCTCCTTTTCTTCATGACTGGGTTCTGAGGCCTACACACAATGCTACGGGGTTCTTCCCTTTTCACTTGAACTCGTTTTTTTTCTCCCCCTTACTCTGTTTCATACTCTTCTCGGGCGGTATAGCATCCTTTAATATCTCGTGCCGTCCGATTTGCCCCTCCTCCCTCTGCCGCACCAGCTTCTTCTCGATAGCATCTTGATGGAATGCCTGGAAGATAAGTACCTGCCGCATAGTCGGCTCAGCTCTTCACCCAATGCATTTTTCATACGTAATTCTCTTCTTTCAAACACACGTCCACAAATTATCATAATATGTATATATGTACACATCCCCAAAAACTCTCATTCACTCCATTCTTTTGACATTTGCATGATTTCACTGTACCATTTGTTTTGGCATATTTGCCCGCCCCGTCTCATATTGTTATCGTGATAATTCTTACGCGAACGTTCATAATATTTTCATATATTAACTTACACATTATACAATTTCGATTATAATCTATAAATCCGAAATCTGCATTAACATTTCAGACATATTCATGGTCGAATGTTTGATTCGTATACTCTGTCATCACAAAAAATTGGATGTGGTTATTTCATCATATGTCGTACCAATTTATTTTATCTGGCTTTGATCAAATTATATGCTGGTACCAGCTATCTAGTAACAGCTATACTGTAAAAAAAGTAGACATCATTCAATAAAAGAAGAGGGCTATCTTATCTTTTATTACTCTCCAAGTTCATTTCTAACAGGACGTTATGTTTGACACTGTAGCGATTCGTCACAAATTAAAAATCTCAAACATTAAAAGCACTAATTGCATCTGCCGATGAGAATGTTCCGAATCCAACTCAACAAATGTATATAAATTCAAAATTGTTATAGGATCATAAATAGACAAAAAGAAAACGAGAAACTGGAAAAAACGCTGTGGGGGACATGGTAGAAACTGAGATAGGTGGGAGCAGCAGCTTTGTGCTGGCTGTGATGGGATGGGGGAGAAAAGTATTTCCGAGAAACAAAACTAGAAACGAAGCTACAGGGTGAAGACGAGAATATACTAGAGGGGTATGCATGTACGCATCTATCTACAAAATAGAAAAATTTGGGGAGAGCACCGAATCTTCTCAGGAATAGTTATAAGTGGCATCCTCAAAAGATTTCGTTCAGTTCAACGATGGCTGCATATCGATATCCCCAAGGTATTAGGTGTGCCGGTACTGTAAAACGAGTAGACCTATTGGAGAGAAAATCGATGGCTTTCAACAAACTTCGATGTGTAGAAAAATCATAATTTAAGGTATTTTTTGCTAATGCAATTTTTGCGGGTCTATTTTCGCTTACTTTTTCTTGTTTCTTCTTTCGTAAAGTTGAATGGACGCGTATTTTATGTGCGGTTTTTATATTGTCGTGTTTTTATGATATCGAACTCAACTGTCGTTCTACACTCTGTTTGTTTGAAATAGGTAATTAAACTCTTCTATGAGCATCGTGCCCTACAACTGCTGTCAATATTATCTGGCCATTCTAAATATCTTTTCTTCTTTCTCTCTTTCTCAACCACAAGCAGACAGCAATAGTACAAATCACGGTAGCTTGCTGCACTGGGAATTAATTTGTTGTAATTGTTTTTTGAGAACTTCTGACGATTACTCTAATATCATTCTGGCGATGATGTCAGTAGCATGACATTCGGACGCCCACATTGAATGTACATATAACTGAATACCGTTTCAATGTCGGTGAAGCTAGGCATGTACCATTCATATTTTTCAACGTGACCAATTGCATAATTTTAGGCTCTTTGTCGGCTAATTTTCGGCTCTATCCCTGTATTCTGGCTCAACTCCTTACGGGAGAAAAACGCGATATGTTCAACTTAACCTCAAGCTAGGCATTCAACGACCATTCTCCCATTCTCGTACTGATATTCCAGACATTGCATATCATATTTTTCGGCTATTCATCGGTTCTTGCATGCCTTTGAACTCAAATTTATCGGACCGACCGTTCGACAAAAAACGTCACTTATCTATTTATGATACTAGGTCACTTGAATTCTTTCAAATGCGATGCCTCCAGTTACACTAACACTCAAATTTCGTGAATGATGCATGTTCAGAATACTCAATTGGAGTGTTAGCAACGACTTTTGATTTTTCAGCTTGACTCCCTGAACAAATACCTTGACATTTGAAGTTGAAAATGAGACTAATGGAGGTTTATAGCTTACCACGTCGTGGTGGTGAAATTTTGTGAATGCTCCAAGGTGGATTCATTTTCATATTCGCATTCATTTCACTCAATAGAAGTCATGGAATACGGACCCTGTTTCATTTACTAACTAGTATTTGTGGAACCTTGCAATTTTCTGATTCAGATGTGAGTATAACCGACGCTGTATGATAGGAATAAGCGGTCGTCTTATCTACTTGTCTGACCACAAATGCGATTCCAATTGGAAGAACAGTATCCTTGAAATAACAGTGATCAGGTAACGAAACTGAAGATTCGTTCGTGATGTATGTCGTTTAGCTTTCTTATGCAAGCACCACATTGTTCGACGTGAATAACTCTGCACAAGGTGTCGATCATAATAGTCTAAGAGCCAGTGAACGGCAGACCACACATAATTTAGGAAAGTCTAAAATTTCCTCAGTGAGTCTGTTGTACCTACCAACCATGCAGTGGGCGCCAGCTAAGCGCGGTCGCGGTGGCCCCAACTACACTCAGGTGCGACAGGTGTGATAATTTTATAAACTAAAAAAGTATTTTAGGAAAGCTGCCATTCGGATATGTCAAAATATACTATTATAGCTATTTAAAAAAGAAACGGCAGACGATTATCACGGTTCTAGAGTGGTGGCAGACATGCTGAAAATTTGAAAAAAAAATTTTTTTCAAATTATTGGTAAATTATCAATAATTATTGTGTATCACGTAAGTGTATTAGCCGAATTGAAAGAAAAAAATGTAAAAGTTGGATCTATTAAAAATGTTTGAATCAAGTTTAATATCTTCAACTACCCTGGAATTATTCAAAACAATTGGATTGGACGGAACATGGGATGGTGACATTGAACAACAAGGACTATTCAAGTCATGGAAGAAGTTGAACCAACTGTGTGATGGTATATGTTCAGAAGTTTCGATTACCTTTTATAACTTTTAATTACATAACTATATTTAGTTTATTCACTAATAATTTCATAATTTAGCGAATATAAGTCGTGAAGTCAGTCGTGTTGCGACACTCGCCCCGTTCGGATGTATGTGTTGTAGTTTCACGAGTTTGATGTTATACACAGTAGCGAGTGATTACGATTTTATACAATAAACTAATAAAGAGAAAATTCACACAGGTGATAGTTACAAGTATTCCAGTGATTGGTGGTCGCTCTTATATTAGTGAACATCGAAAACGACCTGTGTGAAACCTTTGCTCAAGGATACACAGCAGTTTCAGTAGCCTTAGATCTAGAAAAGGCTTACGAAATGGCTTGGGCACACCGAGTGCTGAAAATACTGGAAAAGCTAAATATTATAGGGAATCTGCTAGCATTCGTCATGAAATTTTTAACTGATAGGAGCATAAAAGTCAGAGTTGAGGGTGAATTATCAATGCCGGTGTATCTAGAAAATGGATTTCCGGTGGGAGCAGTTCTCAGTGTTCTACTTTTCATACTAACAGTCAACGACATCTCATCAGCTTTTGAATCCCCAATCGAAGGTTACATGTTTGCTGATGACTTCACTATTATAGAAAAAGGTAAAGAAGTTGACACTGTCCTAAAGTTGATGCAGAACGCTATAAACAGCCTTCAGAACTGGGTGGACAAGTCAGGATTCAAATTTTCAAAAACAAAAACTGAATATATGGTTTTTTCGAGAAACAATATCAAAGAAACGGTAAAACTTCAATTAGGTGAGTACGATATTAACAAAGTGACCTCACTTAAATTATTGGGGATGGAACTGGACCGAAAACTCAAGTGGGGCCCGCACATAAAGAAAGCTAGAACAGCCTGCAGCAAAAGACTCAATGTAATTAAATCCTTAGCCTCAACAACCTGAGGAGCCGAAAAAGACTGCCTCTTACGAACATATAGAGCCATAATACGACAAAAAATGGATTATGGATCCATATGTTATGACTCAGCGCCTCCAAGTTTACTAAAATCACTGGAGACTATCCAAAACACCGCACTCAGATTACTGCTTAGGAGCCTTCCGCACTAGCCCTATCAGCAACATTTTGACTGAAACAGGTGACAAACCGTTGGCGAGCCGAAGGAAAGAACTAGTACTAAAATACCACACAAAAATTTCTACTAGATGGAATAACCCAGCTATCGTGCAAGTTTTCAAGAAATCTAACACTGATATAGAGTTTGAACTGAAAAAGTTTTTACCTCAACCTCTCAGAATCCGAGCCAATCAATATCTCAAGGAACTATCTCTTCCCCAAATAGATTGGGCACCTAGAAATGTTATGGCCCTCCCACCATGGGAGAAACAAGTATTACCAATCAATCTAGACCTAACTGAGAATACCAGGAAAACTGCGCCAGCCATTGTTTACCAAATCCTATTTCTGGAACAAAAAAAACAAGTACGGAGAGTATCACACGGAAAAAAAAAATATCGCTATTATGACTGAACAGTATCGTGATTATCACGATCCACGCGTGACTATACTTCTTATGCATACATACTCAATCCACTAGATCGCTATTATCACGATCCAAACGGATGTCGATATTGTAAGACTGTATCGCTATGATTACGATTCGTATTCTGATAGTAACTGTTTACCAAATTGCCGTTGTGACGATATTAATAAATATTAAGTTT
>JAPYZH010000977.1:0-10421 GCA_030523085.1 Meteorus colon | reverse complement strand
GGGGGCACTTGTATCAGGCAATGTGAACTCACTATTTGGCCGAGTCCGTAAGCTGATATTCACGCCGCCGATCATAACACTCTTGGATACCACAGTCCGCCCACAAATCCTTGATAGCCTCCACATATGGACTTTCGAATGCCGTTACTGTTTCAAAATCTATACTTCGGACCAGTTCAGCTTTTTCCTGATGAAAAGAAATTGAAGAGGAAGACAAAATCTCCATTCAGTGATTCTTTTGTTTTCGAACTATCATTCCATAAAAAATTAACTACCCTATCATATAATTTTTACAGTGATAGTACTTACAACGTTTGAAGAATCTCCATATTGGATTTTAAGTAAATCCATCGCTCTAATCATCGACTGCATTGCCATAAATATATTCTGATATACGAGTTTGATAAATCCCCGTTTATCTTCATCTGAATATCCCGAACCGTGAATGATTCTCATTTGCTTGATAAATGTTGATTTTCCTGATTCACCGGTACCTACAACAAATTTTATAACAATATAAAAGAAGAATCACAGTCGGAGGTAGTATCAAACATTCCAGTATAAAAATCCAATTCTCCATATGTGTGTCAATTAGTTTTCACAAAATTTCAGATTCCATATTTCCTTACTTAATTTGAATATTTTGAAGGTACCCACAATTATAGATATGAATATGGCGATCGTATACCATGTAAGCACATCAGGCCTGTCGATCAGACTGTTGTGCGCCCTTCATTTCTTTACGATTTTCCAAACGCAGACATTGAAAGTGATGGTGATGCATATAAAATCACGAAAAGGAAATACACTATTTAATCCGTACAATTGGGAGAATGGCAGGTCATAATAATTCCCACAAGGTTAATCTCACCAGGTTTTATGGACGAAGAAATGTCGATAAATCAATCGACCAAGGGAAAATTTATCAAACGTGAATGATTAATATAGAAAGTTGGAGAACTTATTTCGGCATCAAATGCATTAAATGAGCGAAACACATTTCACATACGTAAAATTGTTCTCGATCCTATAACAACCCAATAAAAAATGTTTGTGGATTAATATGACGTCTGATAAGGCTCAAGCATAAAAGGACCTAAGAGTGTCGCTTTCTCACAAATAATTAACCAACTTATGGATCATGCATCTATACTTATATTATCCAAAAACCATTGACACTCACGAACTCATAACCAATGCTCAGTACCGGAATGACCTACGAACTTGAAATTTAATTGGTATGTTTCTGATCAAACGTCCGTCCCCAAGTGAGAGCCCCCCCTCCGCATAATATTCATTCAGCATAATTATCCGTTATTTTTCATCAATTGACATAGAATTCTATCTTTTCATACATGAAATAGATGTAATTTAGTTGAATATAAATATAAATTATGAAACCGATGTGACGATATGCATGAAATTGATGAAGTAAAATTGTGTTTGTGAATATCTATCCACAAATGGTACGTATCTACCTCATTGGTCATTCGCAAAAATAAACAACAATAACATATGCATCGTCGATAGGTGATTGATACAAACGCATGTGAAAATGAATCATTCCGAAAAATACAATTACCCCAATAATGATTCAGACAAGAAGTTACATGAATTCATAATCCACAGTACGTGTGTTGAGAATTCATGTAATTACCATTGATATCTATCTGCATTTTTTTTCGACGAAACAAATTCTATGGTTATATTAGACAGATTCCGGGATTGAAAACAGTTTTTGAAAACCATTTCTTTATATTTATGCTGTATCAAGGTTCTGAACTTATTTCCAGAGAGATTTTGATGGACATTCAAGAATTTTTATCAGTATTGGAATGAACATAATCTTAATCCAATTATTTACGGCTTATACAAATCAAAACTGTGGTTGCGTTTGACATGAATGTATGTTTCTGAACACTAATCGAATTGACGGAATGCGATTCGAAAAATTTTTAATCTGAAGAGATACACTTTCATGACACGTTTAATGAGATATTTCTGTCAAAATCACAGCGAAAGTGTACATAAAAAGTACAGTACCATCTATAAAGTTGGGGTAAAGTGGCAAAACGGAAATAATTGTCGATACATTGGAAGACTTTCTTATCTTCGATTCAAATCTCGTAGTGCTCATAGGTAAAAATTATGAGTTCCAGAATAAAACTTTACGTTTTCCGAGAAAAAAAATTCAATTTTTCACAAAAAATTTTCAATGTTTCGAGCAAATATTTCAAGTTTCCTATAGAAACTACTGTAGTGTATCATGACCCAAGTTCATAGTGGAAACACTGTTATTTCTATCAAGACATGTTCATGACCTTTATACGAAGCAAAACTATTGATAAAAGGATAAATTGTAATATTGAGATGCTAATTCACTTATTTTCCATCTGTGTAAATTGATAAACTTCTATAACTTGTTCAAACTATTTCGATTTGTTTCCTATCAATAATTTCTTCATCATGTTGAGATAATTATCAATAGGAAAAATTAGATAAAGTATTCACCATCCAGCAATTGACACTTTCTTCACTAAGCAGGAATATATAAACATATCAATTGGTGAAGATATAATTTCAGCTTTGAGTTTGACTCCAAATAAAGTAAGAAGATTCATTGCACATCTATCACACGCATTCATGATAGAATAAAAAATAATTCTTATCTGATACATTTAACCTAAAACTAATGAACAAACATTTTCGTATCTAGAATAATAATCTTATGTTCATGCTGTTCGAGTAAGCAATCGTCCATTGTTCAAGTTCTGTGATTAGTTGATTACCTTCGGGTGAATTGAGCTCCGATCTTCATTTATAAAATGGAAAACAAGATTTGTAATGACATGAATTGAGGTAAAGTATGGCGAAAAGTCAAATCAATGATTAAATAATTATGTTGAAGACGCCTTCTCAACAAATGAATGATCGTTCTAATATTGAGAAAACAAATGATGATATTGAGATGTTATACTTGTTGTATATGCATCAAAATGAATACCTGTCAAGAGATTTATTATAAGAGTGATGTGTGCACAAATGATTCATAGATTTCTCAAATATATATAACCTGAATAATGTCCACTGACGTTTTCTTTGCCAATCGTTCCGTTTTAATCTACAATGTTAGGCAATTTTTATTACATATTCATAACATAGGAACGATGTCTTCATATTCAATTCTATTTTAATCTTCATATTAGTCGATTGATTTTTTTTTAATACGCAATTAGTTATTTAGATTTAGATTCTCGTATGGTACATATACAAAATATTTCGATTAATGGGGATCGTTCCCTTCACTCAAAATTATAAGTGCTATTGATGTTGGCACATGTGCATATTTCTCTCTGTGATATCGGTTATAGGGTAACGTATCAATGGATATTCGAAGCAGAAGTGACATTGTGCGCCATGTGTCAATCAACTGGGAGAGGTTCCAATGATGTACTAAGGAGATGTCTGGAGCGCCTTCCGGTTTATAAGAGTTATATGATATAGAAATGTCGAAGCCCAGTACAAATGGGAAGGTTGGTGAACTTATCGTGGCAAGAGAGACAATTCTTCGTGAGTTTCAAGTATATCTAAATGGCCATCTGATTGCTTCATGTGAGAGAGCTGCAGAGGATGTGAAAAGACTGCGATGTACGGAGAATTTCAACAACGACCATTTTTATATTTCAGTTCCATTAGTACATCAAATAGTGAAGATGATACCGGATTAGTGAGTGTTGAATGAATGCAACAATCCTTTACTGAAGAAAAAGAGATAGATTTGGAAAGCGGCTGGACAGAAAAAGAGATAGATTTAGAGAATTGAATGGACATAACGAAGAAAAAGGTTCCCAGGTTTGATCAGGATTGAACAATTGAGAGATGGTGCTGCGAAATATAAAAAGAGAGGAACAGAAGTAAATATACAAGCTATCCGAGAATATACTCAGAGACATTCGGAAGTCCATAGAGAGGCTTGCAAACAGTTCAACTTAAGACATTCCGAAGTTAATAGACAGGGTGTTAAAAATTATATGCGTAAGAATCAACAGGTTAAGGTAGTTGTGCCGCTACAATATTGTCAAAAAGTTACGGATCATATGCGCAGTAAGAATAGGTTAGCCTGTAGTAAAAATGAGACATTATTTTGGCCTGATACTGTACATGAGGAAAGGTTACCTACACACTTCTCATATATATGAATACACACACACTGTTGAACATTTTTTTAAATTAAAATCTGACAACATCGCGTATGCTCTACCAGTTGCTGTATAGTGTACTGAATATGTGTTGTCCTGTGCTTTCTTGATCTGTATTGTCGTTCCACGTGTGTGTTCATTACTTTTTTTTCTTAAGCGAGTCCTAAAATTTTAATAATAAATATTTATTGCCTATTGAAGGTGAAATTTAATATTCATCTCCTCCTCTAATCGTTTAAACTTACCCCTCGAGTAATACTATATCTGTACTCGCGTACAAAGTTGCCAGATTGTTTCTATCCAATTCAATGATTGGTATATCTTTTCAATTATTATTGAACTTTCAGTTGCTATATCTCAACAATAAAACGGTGAATATATTTTTTTTTTAATTCAGAAATAATAAATTAATATTCTGTTAGTTTTTCAGAAGTTTCTAACTGTTAGTTTCTTTATTAAAATTGCGAACGTTGCTTAGAACGCATATTTCTCATTGCTTGCAATTTGAATAATCTGAACTTTGATCATAAATCACTCGAATTTAAGACGGTCAATCGACTTCAAACTTTAATGGTAATTGTATCTTTATACTCTTAATGAGAATACAAAAATTTAGAATTTTCTGAGACCATGCCCTCAGCAGTACAACTACCTCAAGCGGGGGTAGCACAATCTAAATGTAATGAAAGAAGATCGTAAATGACATTTTTGCCTTGGGCTTCCTAGCGCTTATTTGCACAGGTTGATTACGCAAACAACCAATTTCTAGATCTTGAACCGCGATTACCCTGCTCATGGGGGTTATACTTTAAAATGGTAGGATGAGACTATTGATGATTGTTCCGCAGTCTTCTAAATCAATTTGAATTATCAAAAAAATCTGAAAAAAATGAGAAGTGAGGGATATACTCACTAATGTACCCCGTTACATGCATGAATGAACTCAAGATGCTATGGCATATATTCATCATTTTGGACGGCTGGATTTGTTCAGTACGTTTACATACAATCCTAAATAGACAGAGATAATAGAGCTTTTGGGTCAGAGACACAAATTTCAGGATAGATGTGGCATCGTGGCGAAGGTTTTCCATGTTAAAGACAAGTATATGATGAAGTCGTAAACCAGAGGCTGCATATTCGGCAATACGAGGTGTTATATTTATACTGTGAAATGGCAAAAACGTGGACTACCGTATATACATATTTTTCTGTGGTTGGAAGGGAAGATGAAACCGGGGGATTCTTCGATGGAAACTCGAATAGGAAGAGATGGCTAGTCATTATATCATAGGCGGTCTTCGACAGATAGTGGAACAACAGCGAGAATTCGTGGAGCTGATATTGACAATTGGTCTCTAATACCATACAACTCCGTTCTGTCCGCATTTTTAAGGCTCATATAGATGTTGAGTATTGCAATTCAGTAAAATTCGTGAAATACATCCGCAAAGACGTCAACAAAGAATCTCCTCCAACAGTGTTCACAATTTAAGATATTGGTGAGGTGTTCGAGTATATCGACGTTATGTCAGCAGCTCTGAAGCAGTGTGGCGCATTCTTTGTTTCCTTATCCACGAGAGATTCCCGCCTGTGATGCCGCTTGCTGTGCATCTCAAGAACGACCACAGGGTTCATCTTCACAAAGAACAATATTATCGATGAAATCAATAACACCAATAAAACCATACTCATAGGATCTTTGAACTTTGCCCAAATGATGACCTCATAAATAGAGGAGGAGCAGATTTTGGGTAAAGTACAAGATTATCTATTGACAATTATAAATAACTTTTATTTCGTCTGATACATTTTCAATGCAATTGAGAAACAATATCTGCGTGTGACATGATTGATGTCCGGAAGGAGACTGACTAGTCGGGGTTTTAAAACGCGCGTGTAACACGGATGGACAATGTGAACACCAACTTTGGCAAATTCTAGTGCACGCAAATATGTGTGGTCAACATATTGTTTTCAAGACGTGGCCCAACCGCCACATCTACTGCTCATCTCGGTAATGCTCAGTGATACTATCGACGCCTTCTCTTGCATAAGGTCTGTAGACCAACGCCATTTTCTGAAAAAAAGTCGCACTCGGGTTTTTTCTATAAAATCCGAGAGGTATTTGCTATCATGTTGGTATTCTGTCAAATGGGAGATCTAATTAAATTATGGGAGGAATACGAAGACAATCTTGCGAAAGATATTAAAAGAAAAATGTAAGAATAACAGGATGATATAGAGTTGGCTCATGACATTGTTTTCAGCCAATTCCTCATTGTGATTGATGATGTTGTCATAATTACGCCAAGCAAAACAGTCTCTCAGCCTGGCCTTCCATCACTATTGCGAGAACAAGAAACTATCGTCGTCAATAGTGAATAATTGAGTGAAATATCTTTTGATATAGATCAAATGATAGAAATATTCATGGAAAATGTGAAAAAAATGTCTGCTAAGATAAGTAGGAAAAATAGCTCATTCTGCATTCAAGTTACATCTCGACTTGAATCCTTTCTAAATTAATATGTCGGATGAGTGCACTATAGCGCCCAAAAAAGGTATTGAAGCTTGAAACAGAACACTCCAAGGAATTTAGAACTGTGAACAACTTATGAGTGGAGTAACTGTCTTTTCCGCTGGTGACCTCAGAACAACTTCGCCCGTAGTATGAAGCCTGTATCAAGTCATCGATTCTATGGCCTCATATTGGAGCTTTATTTCTGGAAGGGGATATCTCTACGTATATTGATCAAGATTCAAGATTCAAATTGTGAAGGATCTGATTTCATTCTTCGACAAAGCACACTCAAACAATGGTCGGGTCACGGTGCAATGTAATTCGTGGCTGAAGGGAAGAGCGATGCTAACTCCAACGAACGACGCAGCCGATGGTATCAACAACTTGGTGCTCGAGAAAGTGCCAAATGAGCATATAAAGTATTCTTATGATTCCATCTGATTATAATTTTGAATTCAAACACATTCATTAACCCGTTGGAGTTTGCTTTGCCATGACTATTAAAAAGGCAGAGTTCGAAGGTGGGTGGTAAAGATCTCAGAACTGAATATTTCTCTTACAGTCAGTTTTGTGTTGGATGCTTGAGTACCTCTCCGTTTCATAACAGAGTCATCTAGAGGGGATGAATGATGGTGCGAAGCCATCCCGAACGCACTATCCATCGATGCTAGAGATGTTAAGGGTGGCCGGTAGGTACACTGAAAAAACAAGTTTTTCTCCACCCAGGAAATTTTTCCCTGCAGTGAAGAAATTCGTACTCCTATTTTCAGAATACCAAAGTTTTTTCCCCACACTAATAAGTACACTGATTTTTAAAAAAATCGGTTTCTTCCTCAGCGAAATAAAAATATGGCAGACTTAACCTTATTCAATTGACACAGATGCAAGTGATGTGTTTATAATACTACGGATCTTTTTTATTATAATTAATAAATTAATAATTTAATAATTTCTTTTTTAATCGTCTAACTTAAGCACTATTCAATAAAAATACATGATTATTAAAAAAAAAAATCACAAAAAGAGGTTAAACGATAGGCAAGTGTAGAACATTAATTTAAATAAACAATTACCTTCAAAGATTTGTTGCAGGGATGGTAAATATCATTCGGGCAACTTTTTTCGTACCCAAGGATCCATACATATAATAGCAATTGTAATATAGCTGTGTAATTCTTCAATAAATCATGAATCAGCAAGACTTTTCAACGATGTAAACAAAAACGCCAGGACTGTGAAATTGGAGGGAAATCAGAGAATTGGTGGCGCTACCGCTGCGGTTACTCTGGTAACGCAGCATAAAGTTTTAGCTCCAGAAAAAACATAGGTATTCTCAGGTGTAAAATACCAGTTTTTTTATATTAAGACACGTATTGCTACGTCTTGACGGGAGTTCCGATCAATGATTGAATGTTACTTCATAGATTGATTTTTAGATGGTCCCTTTTGATTCCGGGAGTAAAGTTGATTATTTGATTGCCTGTTTGTTTGACTGCTTCGTCGATCGATTACGTGGTGTTTCCACGTAAGAAAATGTGCTGAAGTTCTCAATTCGAGTGAATCTGATCGTTATTTGGTTGGCTAATTCTGAATGGATACAATTTCATTTATTCTCAACTTTGGATATTTGATCAGCAAGCATTTGCTCGACCGGATGTCGCGTATATTATGAACTATAAAATGTTTATTTTATTGAACACTTGAATCAAAGATTATTCATTTACTTAGATCGTGTGATTTGTGTATAAGTTGGGAATTAAGGTAAAGGGATGGCCAGTACGTAACAGTATATTGAATATAAAAAAACTTGGACAAAAACATTTTGTATTCTGGGTGGAAGAAAGTTTTTTTTTCAGAATAGGCTCTGTTAGAATACAGAGCTAAGAATCTTCATTTTTATTATTTAGAGTTCATGCAAGAAGCCATCTTGCATTTAATAGGAAAATTGTGGTGGAGAATAATTTCATCATATTAAGCGTGACTAAAGCGGTAGGTTTCGATTGAAATACAGCGCTGAAAGTTTCTCTACACATTATGTAGAGTAAATGTAACAAAACTATTGGATAATCCGCAAGGCAATATGAAAATTATAGAAAGAAACCATTATGTTATTTTGTTAGGGGTGACCAAAAGGGTAGGTTCCAGGTGCATCAACCTCCTCATATTCTGGAAGTTTACTAATTTAGGCAAAATGAAGGGGATTCGCAAGTATTTAGCGAGGTACCTCAGGCTTTTGTTTGCTGGTCTGCGGATGTTAGGAACATTAGGTCCATCTTTTTCAATGAATTAAAATATCCAATGGAGAACGCCAATGCACGAAATTCAAATTTGAAATGAAACAAATAGCGAAGAATAATTAGTTCCATGTACCTCAACGATATATGTGGATAATTCTTGTGACAACAGAATTTAGCTCATGTGCTCAGCATTGTTCTGGTTGAGACTCTCATTGAAATCTCAGGACAATTGGCATCAGTCGTTTAGAAGCATGTATAACTTAGATTTACACCTAGATGAGAACCCCAACCCTTCTTTGAATCATTGGTATACTGTGCTAATGAATAATTTGGATTCCGCACAGAATTGACGACTAGTGAATCATCATGTTGCATATCAATATAATTTTTATCACACCTGAACTCTACTCTGAGCCTTACGAAAGAATACTAAATATGATAATGACTGAGCAGGAAAGTTCGGAGTTTATCATATTTTACAAACGAGGAAAACCGTCATCAAACGAAAAATGAATTGTTTCATTAATCGCAAGTAGGTCGCCGTTGTCCACCTGGTATCAACGCCGAAGTATGATCGAGACTATTAACACGACTTGATCGTGTGATGGAACAAAATCAAAGAAGCGTACATTCACCAAATCATTAATACAACCACCCTGTTGGTTTTTCGCATGTAACTTAGCATCTGCAATTGATTATACACGAAAAAAGTTACGGCTGTCAATCCTACTTGAAACGCATCTCGTTCACCATCTTCAACTGAGTTAACTTAGTTTCCTTTGGGATCTAGACCCTTCGGGTGTAAACCTTTTAGTTGGCGCATCGCTTGGATGAATTTTTTTCTTAAAATTCACAAAAATAAATAGTAAATCATAATGCCGGCAGACATGAACATCGAATATTATTACTAATACCACAATCCTATAAAATTTATCTGGATTCGTTCTACGTCTATTCGCTATGAGTGCGACTGCAGCGCCAGACAAAATATGAACTACGAGAGGCTGTCAGAGTATGTTTTTATACGTATGGCAATAGCAAGAAACACAAAAATAAATAAATATTATGAATAATAGTAAAAAGAAAAAGTTTTAAAAAATATGTGACATTTTTGTAGTAATTGCAGTTTTGTTTTTTAATTAAACGAATCAACAACAAGTATGTATAATGATAAAAAATAATAAAGAATGCAGTAACCATTCAGGTTAAGTTGTTTGAAATTTATATCAAAGTCAAAAAATGATACTAAGAAAAAAATTAAAATGAAAAAAAAATAATCAAATGGTTATATCAATGGAATATATCAATATTTATTTCTGCTGGTATTTTTACAATTTACAACACAACAACTCTGGTGTCTCATTTTTTTTTTAATTTATTAAAATTAAAACAAAATAAATACTTTCACGTGTACTTGCTTACAATTTTAGTAATAATAGCCTCCCGTAACGCCGAAAGTAA
>JAPYZH010000976.1:0-18223 GCA_030523085.1 Meteorus colon | reverse complement strand
GCATGTTATATGACATCTGCTGTTTATACTCGACCTGCATAGAGTAGTTCACATTTAATCCGTCAGGTCGCGTATTCAAGTGGATGATTTCCCAATAGTCTTCTTTTCTATCCCATCTTCTTTGAGTAACGTCATATTGTATGAACCTGTGCAGTTGGATCACCCGCAAAGCGTACCCCGACTTTAGGACTCTGTCATAAGAGAAAATTGAAAACGGTTACAAAGTGGGGGTACGCTTTGCGATGTAGCTGCACTGGACGCACTGGTATGAACTAGAAGATCACATGACGCATGCTCGGTTTCTGAGGTACTTGGGGGCAACCCATCCCTAACAAGATTTCCAAGATTGTGCAGTAAAATTCGTGGTTCGACTGTTTTTCCGAACTTGACTTTGAGTTTATATCAACTTGAGACTCGTCGTTTTTTGTCTATGCTATGAGTCCAACCTGCAGTGCAAGATGTTAT
The DNA here is from genome assembly GCA_030523085.1 of Meteorus colon. Lineage (NCBI taxonomy): Eukaryota > Metazoa > Arthropoda > Insecta > Hymenoptera > Braconidae > Meteorus > Meteorus colon. The sequence continues at coordinate 17,758 of JAPYZH010000976.1, read as the reverse complement.
AAATCTACGATTGGTATTCAACAGCAATTTAACTTTAGAAATTGCTATTTGTCGTTTTCGACACTGCTTTTTTCAGTGGCAAACTCATTTTCCAGGCTTTCCTGGTGTTGTCACCGGGAGATTACTTCAGAAAAGAATATGATAAAAATATTTGAAGTGTCAAAATAATACGTGAGAAATTTTCATTTAACCAATGAAATTTAAAAACAATTTAATGATATAGATTGTGTCAAAGTTGTATGCATTTCAACAATACTGGCCTCTCTTTTCAAAACATAACATTTTCAGGAAGCAATGCCTGCTTCACAAACCACTTAAGGTATTAATGACAAGATGAAGGCGTCGATCATAACAAACGTCTGGTCGCAGTCGCATATAGACACTGAAGATTACGGAGAAATTTCGGAGTCAAATGAATATAGCTTGCAACATAATTGTAACGTTGTGTCTGAAACAGGTGTTGGAATGAAAACAATGGATGCTGCATTGGAAGATTTGATTTCTCCATCATGTTTACGTCTGTTTAAAAATCCATGATAAAAATTGCTATTTCGAAAAGAAAAGCAATTGTTCGACAGTTCGTGGCCTAAACAATAGATAACGCAATGTCGATGTCTTTTTTTTTTGCCACCACCGCTCAAATCATGCACAATCTAGTGCAATAGTATTGAGAACTTTTAAATGGCAATTTCTTCAACCGATCTTAATTTATTCCTGTCTGGATTGAGTAACACCATATTCTACTTCTGGAAGATGCAAAAATAGGGTAGTAAACATGACATCATTTTTCTCACAATTGTATATGAAAATGAACTTATGCGAGGTCATCTCACTTTTCGTTTCTCATATTGTATTGCAACTCACAATTACTAATGTTAGGGACAAAAAAGCGGATTACACAAAATTATGAGGAATATTGTTGAATAATAAACACGTCTATTTGAAAATACCTTCAATTTTGTTTCATTTATTCATTGGTGTAATTGGAATTTACTTCAACGGGATAAAACGTGAAGAGTGGGTGGCACCAATACCTGGTCTACCATGTTTAACAGGTTTATATGTCACAGAAAATTCTCCAAGATAATGTCCAATCATTTCAGGTTTAATTTCGACTTGATTGAAGGTTTTTCCATTATATACACCAACGATAGATCCGACCATCTCAGGCACAATGATCATATTTCGCAAATGAGTCTTAACTATCTCTGGTTTTTCATTTGGTGGTGCTTCTTTTTTTGCTTTACGCAATTTTTTCACGAGGGCCATGGGTTTCCTCTTCAAACCATGAGAAAAACGTCTGCGGGCACGAGCATGCATCAACTCCATCAACTGCTCACTAGAAAGAAGAAACAATAGTTATTCACAATAGGGTGTCATGATTTGCTATTGGTTGTTATGTATTTCAATGATATAAGATGATTGTGACTAGGGCTCAACGAAACGGCTATCTCAATTAGCAAGATGAATTGTTGATACATTAATGAATATTGAATGATTGTTTCACAAATATCGTGGCAATTTCGATCCTGGTTATTATATTAATTAAAACTTTCTTTACCCTTTTAATTTTTGGAAAAATATTGTATTTGTCAAGTGTCGTTCGCATGAATCTCGTAACGTTCTGTGGTTGATATTGGTAATTTGAGATTTTTTAGTCGACAGTATCGTGAGCAGTGTGAGTTAATGAAGAAAAATTCAGATGAGTGTCAACGTGTAATAATGAAATTATATGTTGACATGAGTTGCATTTGAAATTTTTTGGAGGTTAGGTTGCCGTTTGCATATTAAAAATAGTTTACTTAGGCATATCCAAGAGCTGATCCAAATCCACCCCACGGAAGGTGAACTTCCTGAAGGTCCTCTTCTTCTTGAGTGTTTCGTCAACCTGTATTTACAATTAATATGATTAATCTTTTATGATCATTCATAATATAATGATCAAATTGCGATTCATGCTAACATTGACAAGTTGTGATATAAATAATATGGAATGAACTTAATTGAGCTCCTTGAGCAACTAATTTGTTCATAAAAACAATTTTTGCGTGATCGATTGCTAATAAAATGATAGATTTTCGGAAAAATATGGGAGAATATACCTCTGCCATTATGCTTAGAGTCGTCCCACCGAAAGAATGAATATAAGAAAAATTTCAAGTACCCTCGGCCTTTTCCCCTTCCATTACATTTATTTGAGATTCCACCAATCCCGTTTGAGAATGGTTGACTACGCCAGACGAGTACGCCGAGAAGAAGTAGTTTCTTTAACAAAATCTGCGCATGCGTCGTAACGTCTTTTCGTGCACATGCGTTAGTATCACTGACATGACCACCCTGTTATAAAGGTTATAACGCTTTTTCGAATATTGCGCGAAACGGTTACCCAACGCGTTCAGAAATAGCGACAATCAAGTTGAGTAGAGCTGATCATGTGGCGTTACCTCACGTTACCTTACTCTCACCCGCGGATAACGTTTCTGAACAAACTCCTGTGGTACTGGTACTGCCAATTCTGCCATAACTTTTTGAATGAGTTTCTAAAAACGGAAAGCACGGTAGCACGCATTTGAAACTGATTTTACATATAAATACATATGTACGAATGGCAAACATGTGAAGGCGTCACAGAATTTTCGTTTTTTTTTTCAAATTTTCGAGTGAAAATGTTATTGTCTGACAAACTAGTCAAACATACAGAATAATTTAATTTAAAATTCGTACATTGTCGGTAAAGAAGTCGTCTGCTACATTTCCTTGATCGATCATATATCAATTTTTCGTTCTCTCAAATTTTCAATATGAAACTTCTTTTTGACTGGTCGAACATCTACTAGGTGGCATCATTATCCACAACTTTCTCCGTTAATATCGAGCAGTACGTCATGTCACGGTCATAACTCACAAGATCGTCGTACGGTTGTGAAAATTGTCACATGAACAGATTCAACCTATCATTGATGCATGTATGGTAGGGCGTATTATGCTCGAGTATCCGAGCAGGACCTGGATTCTGAACACTAAATGAGTTCGTGTTCGTCTTTATGGAAACGAAAATTTGGAGTGTGATGTCAATCTCTTCTATCCTGAACAGTGAATGACTCAGGAACTTGTTGCCTATGTCATCTAGCGGCTAATAAATCGTTCTCTATCTGCTCGTGGTAATTGCCCGCCCACTAGCACCCATAGTGTTTATATTTCTTTAATTTTTTTCATTACGTTCTTCTTCGTCGAGTACAAGGTGTTGCAGAATGTTACAGCATGTGGCACTTCGTAATAATATTTAACATCGATAAGCTCTGTACCGACCGTGATGTTCATTAGTCATCGACTATAATAATAGTATGGAGAGCGGAAAACCGTAGAACTCATGAACACGAACTCAGTTTTGGTGTTGAGAATCCGAGTTCAGTTATGCGAGTGTTGCTTCGAAAATCACCGCGATATATGAGGTCGCCACATATTCATGTCTGAACGCGAATGAAAGTAAGTAAAAGCATTGAACATTGAGATAATATTGAGAAAGCATACATGGAAGTGTAGTATAAAATACCAATGAATCAAATCGAATCAACTCTGATGAATTGTGATGGAAACTCTGAGACAGCGGATAGTTCGGTTATCTGCTTGGATGCATCTCACCAGGACTTATCAATGTGTGATCACGATAACGATGAATCAAGTTCAGTTAGGCAGATTGATTTTGACAAAACATTACCACCGGGCGCTGCCCCTGAGGGTTTCATTATTCTTGATGAATCAATTGCACCGAGTACGAACAATAGCAATCAATCAGACGAGAATAGTCAGTCAGAAGAGAAAAGTGTACCAATGTTCAAGATAACTTTTAAAGATGAAGCGGTTTTACGGTAATACTTCATTTGCTCCCCCTTTCATTTTTCTCTTTTTCGCAACGCTAACTTTCTGTCCATTCATCTCATCTAATATCATCTATCAATATGAGCATCCATTATTGCGTATGTAATGATTTCATTCATTTTGAAGCTCATCCAGATTCTTTGATATTCCCATATAGACAGTATGGAAAGCAAGTGAAAGATTTTTTTCAACAACTCGTCTCTGTGAAGTTACCGGATGACGATTCGAATGGTTCTGAACTTGTAATGGAAATTTGGGGTAGCCCAAAAATTGAAATTCAACGTAATGTGTTCAACGACACGGATAATAAAGATCATATGTTGTTTACAATCGATAATATACCTGGGAACCAAGGTGAATATGATGTCCCAGCTTATGGCAAGGTAAAATAAATTATGCTTTGTCCTCTAGTCTCGTTTATCATCAGTTTGTCGGTATGGCCGAACTTCCATTACATTCAGTTATTATTTTCTAACGTAGAAATTTGAAAGAGTGCTCAAAAAATCATGCATTCAGACGGATGATGAGTATAAGAATGAAAAAGCCATACCCAGAATGAATTGCTTCAATTGCCTGGGAGATCATAATTTACGTGATTGTACAGAACCACGTAATCAACCGGAAATAAATAGAAATCGAAAGGAATTTACTGCGAAAATTGGTCTACGTAACACGAGATACCACATTGACGATGATCAAAGATTTAAACCAGGCGTATTAAGCTCGGAATTGAGAAAAGCACTCGGTTTAGCTGACGATCAACTTCCTAGACATATATTCAAGTACAATAAATTATAATGAGTCGCAAATAATGAAATTGATAAATTCACAATGTTTTTGAGATTCTGAACTTATAATGTTTTTTTTTTGTGTTTTTTTTTCTGTCAATTTCTTCTATAGCATGAGACTGATAGGATATCCGCCCGGTTGGTTGAAAGAGGCTATCCTCGAGCACTCTGGCCTGAATTTATACAACTCTGAGGGAAATAGAGAACGGGATCCCACCGAGGAAGCAGGTGAAATTTTTATGCCGGAGAGCAAAGCACAATATGACATCAACAAACTCCACGATTTTCCGGGCTTTAATATACCGGCACCATCCGGCACTCGTGATGTAAGAAAAACAAAATATGATCATGAATCAAACGACACAACTGTTTATCATCATAAATTGGACCCCATGACGATAATCGCCATGGGATGTGCGAAAAGACATGAAATATTATCTTTGTACATGTCTCGTTGGTGGATAATAGGGTTTCTGGAGTGCAGACCAGCAGCTTTTTCATAGTAAAGAGACTATGTTGACGATGCTGAATAGCAAAAAGGCGAATGAAGGATACAAGAGGAAGAAACTAAAAATTACTATGGAAGACCCAAGCCCCAATGATGGTGCAGAACCTGTAGAAATGGATGTTGAATTATCAGAGGGTAAGATTTAAAACAATGCGATAAACTCGTCACATAAATGTCAGTTAATTTTGAGAGTGTTTTAAATCATGATTTTTGATAGCTGGAAAAGTTGAGTTGGTAACTGTCAATGGTCATTTTGTCCCCCCACCACCAAAATGCCCAATAACTGCAGAGAGTACACCACAAAACTTCCGTGACGTAAATGATTTAACACTCAAACTTACAAAGGTACAGCATTCATTTCGTTTTATAATTTATGCTTGCTTGAACATATGTATACATGCTCCCGCGCGAGCGTGTGTTTATGCGTACGTACGTATGGTTTGTGTTCATTCATTTAAAAAATTTATTGAAATGTACTTATATATTTACTTGTTCAATTTACGACATTCAGAACGATACTTGCGGGATTATATCTCGTTCGAACTCACCATCCCTTTCGGATTTGGAGAGTAAGAAGAAATTGCTGTTAGAAGCACTTGATGATTCGAATTCCGAATCGAATCCGGAGACGCCTGGGAAAGCTCCTATACACGAACCAACGTCTGAATCACCATCTATCACAAACCCTCTGCAGTTGAGCCCAGCGCCTAGTGCGGGCGTTGAAATCACACCAAAACATGGATCAGTGAAGTCTATGGAACTCGGCACACCAATACTTCACAATACATCAATATATACAAAATTACCGTCCAGTGAAAATTTCTCCAAAGACATTTGTGACGTAATCAATTTTGAAAATTTACCTGGCGCAACAGGCATGTATGACAAAATAAATGGAATTATCCAGAAAGTCCGTGATACAGTAGGCAAAGTTGATCAAAATTAAGATATACATGTTGCATACAAAAATTAAGACAATTCATGAGCATAATTAATAGCCCGAGTTGAACTTTCTTGGCTATATATATAGGATAATTGTACGAATAAAGAGGACCAAATCAACTATAATCATAAAAGTGGAACAAAAATTCATGACTGTACAGGTGAACACTAATCTCTATCATAATAAAAATTTATGAAGAATCAAATTGTCTTCGCAATCAGATATATTTCATGATAAAAATATCAAATTCGACACGTATCTCACTTTCAATCTTTGTGTACACATAATCGCGCTCTATGGTTATAAATCTTAATATATTTACAGACAAAAATTTCCCAAATTTGCGTGCGTATTTTTCCGTGTTATTTTTTCTTTTTTTGGCGTTCATGAATATTTACATACATATGATTGATAAAAACAATCAAAATTACAAATTCAAATCCAAACATAGAAAGTATAACGATCATGATCACTCTTAATAATTTTTCAATTGCATTGCTAATGGTACGATAATTTCATTTGATTTTTATTTTGCAATACAATTACTCCGGCTAACCCTTGTTTAAGTATTAACCACTTATGTTTTCAATTCAACAGCGAATGTGATCCTTTTCGATATCCACACTGGATAATGCAAATGATGAATGTTAGTTATGTGTGTGGAAACATATCCGTTTTCGTTTTATATACGTATATATTTATTCAGCAATGAATCATAATCATTTGTATTTGTTGAAGAAAATATGCAGAATACGTTGCGTATTCAAGAATGTTGGGAATAGATTTGTATTTGTATATTATTCAAGAGCACATAGGCATTGCAGTGTGACACCCTCCACGAATTTTTCAATTAAATGATGGAGGTGGTGGCGGCGGGTCATCACTTGATCCCTTCAAAATATTAACAATTTTATGAAAATAAATACTGAGAAAGATTTTTTAAGCAAATTGAATAAAATTGAGCTTGAATGCTTACAGTGGCGCTATTACGGGCTTTTGTATTATTTCCCACAAATCCTTGACGCAATGAATTTGGACGGAATAAATACAGAAGGGTCATTGCCGCAAATGCAATACCAATGAACAAATAATCTGGTATGGATTCATTGATCTCTGGACCTGGGACTATGATGAGTTTATGAATAAGTAATTAGAAAGTATATACGACTAATGAATTGTTCATTCCCAATAATAAAACGAAATGAGTGGGAATTAGCCGATATGCTTCCATGTCGACGAATACTTGAGTTGTGACAAGAAAACACTACTACATCTGATTTTTTTTTTTTTTTTTTTTTTTTTTTTCATTGTCAGAACAATAGTAATTTTCGACATGGATATATGTATGAGAAATTATGATGATACATACGGCGCATCAAGGTGAGACATTCATTATCGGTGCAATAAGCCTGTGTTTGGCGCAGCTGAAATGGTGCATTAAAAAAATATTATCAATATGTAGCGCATGTTTTCATATCTTTTTCTTACCACACCGAACAAAATATATTTTTTAAACAAAATTATTCTTACGTCCTTGACCCATAAACTAAAATTGCGTCGGATTACAATTTAACATATATAGTGGTATTGAATATAACTCACTAATGACAGGAGACGCTGCATCGTTTGATAATTTAAAATGCACTCGCACGCATTGAATTCTTCTTCGTCTCCCATTGAAATAATATATAATATATATAGATAAATAAATAAATATATATATATATATATATATTTATGTATGTATATATATGTAATATAGGTGATATGTGTATGGCGAATGGATTTGTTGACAGTTGTAGATTCTTCTTATAATCTATAATGATGAAACTTGAATTCAATAAAGTATTCATTCCGTTTTGAGTATAATATATAAAGTATAGATGCACGGATAATTATATTATGACATGTCATAGTATGCTATCACATGAAATTAGATCTTGTTTAGAACATCATTGTGATAAATGCCTGTCTGTACAATGTAGAGTGTATTTCAAAACAAGTAATAATTGTTATATCGCTGTTGGAAAGATGAATATATATGAATATACGAGGAACAATTCGAATATCTGTCTCATCTATATGAAAATGTTGAAAACCGTTCCTGATACGCGGCAAGTTTCCATTTGACAATTAAATAGTACACATACTACAATAGTGCACTCATGTCAAACATGTATAGAAAGCTTGGTATAAAGGTATGGAGAATGAATAGATTAAATTCATTTCGATATGAGAGTGATGTTGACAATGGAAAGAGAAAGAGAAAAAAAATACGATGTCAGTATAACGATGGATTTCGAGAATTAATGTGAAAAAAATACGAGAAATAACATTTACCTATTCCGTTAATTTTTGTTTCGTCAAACGTCCCCGTGGCAGTATTTTGTGTGTTTTCATGCAGCTGTTAGTTACTGATTAATTTTTGCTATATTATATTATATTATAACTGTATTCTGAGATCTGTATACGTTCCAATGTTTTCCGATTGGTTGCGAATGTTGCAAACTTAACACACACTTTGCTCAAACTGATTCACAGTAACGCGATTGTGATGGTCGTGGCGATGCTAACTGAACGGTCGTGACCACGGCGCTGTATCGCTGTATGATGTAATGATCGCTGATATATATTCTTCATTCCTCGCATCAATTCTTACACATCAAATGTTTGTGAAAAAAAATTTGCGATATTGCAATATACGTCCGACACGCCCCTACGTGGCGAATCATAGAACCTATTCAACTTATGACTGTCGTTGCGAAAAATTGGGGAAAGCTGAGGAAAAAAAAATAACAAAATTTTGGCATTTTTTTTTTCCTCATTCAAATTCTTAAATGTTATATCTACTTGTTCATAATATGAATGGCAAATTCTATTACATTTTGTTTCAAAACTAATTATTAAATATTATAGTATCAGGATGAATACAAATGATGAAATGGATCACTTTAATATACGTTTTTTACATGCACAGTTTCATGGACACTTGCTCGAATTATATATGTTTGTTAATACATATATGTTTTCTGATAATGTAAATTACCAATCGAGACCAAATGTTACGCCAAATCAATATTTCTACCACATCAGTTCATATTAACATGTTATTATTTGATTTCGTGAAAATCCTTATTGTTATATACATTTCTGTTTTGTTCTCTGGGTATAATCAATAATTATAGATATCGAAGTTATACTTATATTTATTCCCTCACGTTCAATCGTATATACTAATAAGACACTTGCGTATACTGGCAGGAGTTACAGCGGAGCTTCATTCTCTGAATGATATATGTCAACGATCGTCGTGTAACAGCATTATCTGAACAATAATTTTTCCATTCTTGTTATCTTTGCATAAATAAAAATTTTTTCAGTAATTTTCGCGCAATTTTACGCACTGTTCAAATGAGAAATATTCGATTGATGCATTTGTTGGTATAGAAGTTATCCATATATATATATGTTGTGCAGTCGTCGACATGGCGGAATTGTTCCCCGTCGTTTATATTCATTCATAAAATTGTTGTGAAAAAATAGACGGAAGAAATATTAATCATTTTTTTTCTATGGTGGCTGAAAAAAAAAAAAACACCTAAAATTCGGGCCATATTTTCGTACGAATTTAAATTAAAATTTCACTTTAATGACCGTACCCGGTTTCCATAGAGTATTCACTCATAACTATACACGCGATATATTTAGGTTTGAAGATAATAGAAATTATATTAACAAAACGATATTTTATATAATGTGGGCTAATCAGAGGAACTCCATACGAGGTAATACAAATTACATACCTGATTGATAGACATTTTCAACATTGAAAATAATTAAATGTTGAGACATTTGAAGGTTGAGAAATTGACTATTAGAGACATCTGTAGTCGAGTTAGCTCAAAAGACGTCAACGGAGCGTATTTAATCAGTGCGAAAAGTTGGAAATACGCGCTAAACTGGAATCATCATAAAAATTTGTTGCAGAATAATCCCAAATTTCAAATTGTGAAGTTTTCGACGGGCAAAAAACTGGAAGGTAACATTTACAATAAAATTCTACATCTCGTGAAGTAAATTTTTCTTTGTGGATCATAGTGATTTTTTTATATTCAGCAATTACCATTATTCTTGTTTCCATGCTGTTATAAGTCTATATATATGTATATATAGACTTATAATATATATATATATATATGCATATATAAGTGCGAATTTTCATAAAGAACAGTGAGTTTGGAAGACTTTCCTATTGGTTCGGGGGATACACCACGTGACTCGGGCGCGTATATAGACTTCAACTTTGCACGAAAATTGTCATTTGGTCTGTCGTCCGCGGCACTTACACTCACTTTAAATTGTATAATAGAACAATATACTACTCAAAACAATATATTGTAGTATCGTTCGTGTTATTGTTACAAAAACTTTTCAAGTAATCTGCGAAATTTGGAACTAAGTTTGTCACGTAGTTTATATTTATCATGTTATAAACTCAAAAATTCTACCACAATATATTGAAAATTGTTTTATGAATATAATGAAACAAATGTTTTGTGGCGCGATGGATGCATAGTGAGCAATCAGAGTTGGATGAGTTTTATGCTATAAATTTGTTCACCATTATTTTTTTTCAATTAAATGTATTTAGCCTATTGCAAATTCATACGTCATTTCATTATTTTATTGTCCCATGCATTATTTGACGTTAACGAAAAAAGTTAAAACTATTTAAATTGCAAATCAAATATTAAAATCGAAGCTAAAAATAGTGCGTGTAAAATTCGGATTGAGCGGGAATGGGTTTGACGGACTCAAGTTTCAAGTTGATTTTAACACTGTGGCGAATTGGAATTGTAGCATCTACAGGACAATTCACTGTACACTGTTACTATTTCTTGTTCTGTCAATAGCTCATCACCTTGTTTTCAAATACTCATTGATTCATCCTCTACAGTCATTGTTGGTTCGTATATATTTGTATTCATGTATACATATATTTTCCATAGCTCGTTTAGGCGTATGAATAAATACACATTTGTATGATATGATATAGAAATGAAAATTTCATTATGATGAATCAAGATGTTGTTCAATGTTCAATTATATATACAGACTGAATGCTTTTTTTCGGTACTTTTTTTTTTTTTTTCTTCGGCATTTGTAAATGAAATATATAGATGTAGAAATAATAATAAGTATGCATCATATTTATAATATAAAATGAATGAAAGAGATGTGCAATTGAATTATGAGTTTGAAGTCGTGCAGGATATAATCGTGCGTGTGACAGAAAATCTCTTGTTCGAGTGATCTCTCTTGTCATATTGGGATCGCCTTTGAAATAATTTGCGTCCGTATTTATATGTGTATGTATATATATGTGTACATACAGATATATGTTCAAACGAGCGTATAGGTGATTGTGCGGTATATATACATATGATCGGACAATGAGCTCGTTATATTGTTCGAGGGTTGATGTGTACTGAAGGGCTATCGATAACTTGTCGTCACCGAATTGTGCGCCGCAATTGGCTTCCCAATCGTTCCACTAATACTTCATATGACTTGTCTCGTGCACTCCTTCTTTCCTTCATTTCGCTCGTATAATCACAAATCATGTATTATATACTATTTTTTACCGTTCAATTAATTTATATGACAAGCAAAAAAAGAATTGGGAAGGATACTGATAATTATAATAGTAATAACACAAACAATAATGATAATACTAATAAATGATGATGATGATGATGATGAAGCAGGAGTGGGAAAAAACAAGAAATTTGTGATACATCTGTAATATTGTTAACTATCGAATCAACTTATGAATAATTCATTGATTAAGGAGCATTGAAGAATGACATCAAGGATGTCAAAACCATCGACACCGACCCTCGAGGCTAATGGTCAGTGTACCGAGGGTCGTGAAACTTGGTCCGGCAAAGTCGATTTCCTCCTCTCCGTTATTGGTTTTGCTGTCGATCTGGCCAATGTCTGGCGGTTTCCATATCTCTGCTATAAAAATGGTGGTGGTAAGCATGATTCAAATTTCTTCTAATTCATTTTTATTGCATCATCATCAACAATCAGTTTTCAATTGAAGGGGACGAAGCAAAATAGTAGACATAACTACGCTTGGAAAACAAAAACATTCATAAACAGAAAGGTAGCTCACAAATGATTGTGATGATTGGAATCATTGACACCCAATACATATGTTCAAATATAAAATCGTGAGGTTCAGATGATTTATCAATTGTAAGTCGCGCAACATTTAATTGGTTTTTAATTAGTATTTATTACTTGTCCATGCAAAGTAGTGTATTATTTTTTTTCAGTGAATTTCTCCACTACTTCGCTCATTTACTACTATTCTCAATAGAACAACAAATTGCTTGAACTAAAAATCATCCATGCTCATGAATTTATATACAATCATTGCTCATCGTTGTTGCCGCACTGTACAGTTAATCATAAAAAAAAAGAGTAATACAATTTTAACTAGATAGTTGATTGTCATTTAGCGGGTAACGAAAATCCTCATTCCGAGGATAAAATTCATTTTCATCTACATTGCACAATATATATGGGTATAATTTATATACGCGGACGATGATTATATACTACATCTAATGTTATTTATTTATGAATGTATATATATAATACGCATCGCATACGCCATTAGATATGAAGTACCTCTTTTCCACCCTTTCCTGCAGTAAAAATTGAATTAATTACGTTGGAGTTTAAGACCAAATTAAATCTTACGTAATTTTTTCCTAACACTTTCTATATAATATTTGTATACATTTTTTTTTCCTCCAGTCAATTGTCCCATCCCAAATATTTTCTTTCTCTATCTTCAAAAACTCTCCTAATTTCTCTCCATATGTTGTCACCTACATATTGAGCAGTCCGGCCCCACCCAAAATTCTGATTAATGGGATAAGTAGTAGAGTGTGAATAAGTGAAATAAATGAGTAATATTTGTAATGACAAATACATGTATAGGTATATAGTAAATACAATATACCATAGAACAGTTTCAATATAGAACAACATATAAGTAATGTACAAATATGGGATATATATGGCGATATGGCATAGACGAGAAGGTGCAATACGGGAGGACGCTCGATGTCACGATGTAGTTGCTCTCACCCTCTCTACAGATATTTCTCCCGCTTATTGCTCTATCACCGCCCACACTATATATACGGCCCATCAGGAATACGATTAGATTTATGTTGGAAGTAGCGACATGGCTCGAGCATTTCCTCAAAAGCGGCTACTAATAATGTTAAAGTGCCTTCCTATATACATATATATATGAACTATGAGGTGCGCCCGCGAATAGCTATTACGTATATGGAGCTAAATGTAGATGTATATATATATGAGTAGAGCAAGATCGGTCGCTAATTCATGAATCAAATTACTTCCAACTAATTGCATAACGCAAACTATTTGGGACACCTTTGATCATGGACACGTGCATATGCATTCATAAATTGTTACAGCTATACATATTCATACAGCACACCCACACACACACACACACACCGACACGCGCGCGAAAGTTATTTGCATGTGAACGTACTGTTGCAAATATGTATGTGCACGCACATGAAGTACCAAATAACGAGTAATCGTGTAATGATCCAACGCTAGGAAAATGTGATTTCACCAATATACCTGTAATTCATTGTTTCTCTCGAAGACATACTCGAAACATTCTTAATAATAAAGCAAACGGCCACTGTTTTTGTATATTTCAAATGACAAACTCAATTGTGTAATTGTGAATGATATTAGATTTTAATAGCTCTCATAGATTCTCCAATCAACTTGGAATTCTCATAGATAAATTCAACGTTTTTGTTCCGCCGATTGATATATTTGTGTATGTGGTGTTTTACAATAAACTCTACCCGCTAGTCGTATTACTTATATGCATATCCAAATGAATTATTAGGTCGCTGAACATAAAAAATATACTTCTCTCGTCGAGACAGCAGTTGAATTATTTATTGACGATTGCATGTGGATGACATCACTTAATGTATCCTATTTGGGTTTAAACAATTTTCATACATTTAAATATTTCTGTATGGAATTCTAATGAAATTTTCTCTATTCAGACGATAAAATTTCTTTCTAGCGCAACAAAAATGATTTTCATCATTTCTTATCCATCCAGCATCAAATATAGTAAAATTGAAATAGATATCAAATTTTAATGAATTCACACTGAAATGCATCTCATTCAATTCATCAATAAAAATTACACAATTGGTTGGTGGTGGACATTTACATTTACTATCTAATATTCATCTATACAATGTCCTCCCATTGTGAAAGAAAAATAACTGTGCGAGTCCAATCGGTGTCCGGTGTTAAGCGTTTCGGTGTTCAAATGACACTGGCACCAGGGCAATTATATTTTATCAATATTTATTGGCGGTTGAGCTAATTTCGTTTACTACAATATTACAACTCGTTATAGAAAATTGTAGATTTTGAACTCGATGTCACCCGAAAAGATAAACAAATGACTTAATGATAAAATCGTAACACCGCTACATTGGTATAAATTCATTCCAACATCAATTTTTTTTACAGTGTCTTAGTAACTGATGACATTGCAATGATATATTTAAAGCAATAAGGGTTGAGATGAAGATAAAATGGGCAATGAGATGATATATACAATAGTAGACGACAGAGGAGATCAGAATTGTGAATCCCTTCGAATCCGTGCTATTATCTCCTGACTTAATGCATATATACTCCTAGCTTGGGCTCAAGAAAATGGTCTTATGTATCCTCGTGTACTTTCGGCCGGCCCTTTTTTGCTTCTCCACTTCTATTGTCTTTATTCAATCCATAATATCCGTTGTGAAAGTAATACACACAATATATATATATATATGCATTTCCCATGAGATCAAATAAAGTATCTACTATCAGTCCCTAGTGGTATCTAAAATTGATTTAGAATTATATTATGTGTATCACGTTGCACTGCCGAGTAGACATGTTCATATTACAATGTAGATGAAAAAGGTATGAAGGCAAGGTGGGAAAAAGGGAGTATTGGATATGGATAATTGTGCTGAACTTTACTCATAGGTTTTTTTTTTTCATTGATGAAGTTGAAAGCTCTGTGCCGAGCACGTAATCAAGTGTCTGAATTGTCTATAAAATATTACATATTCATAAATATATAGACTGGACAGTGACTGAAGTAGTGAGGGATTGTAGAGGGGTGAAGAGAGCGAAGAGAAGGAGGTGAGGTTGAAATTATGAGAATAAAAAGAAAATGAGACGTCGACGAGAAAAGTGGTGCACTCTGAAATCCCCAAGCCGTACAGGCCAATTTCTTTTTCCTCATTCTTATACACTTCTTTTCCATTTCCGTTTTTTATTGTCGAACACTCACGTAGATTAGAGTCATTATTCCGAATACTCTCTTGGCAAATGCATCAATTCGAAATGATCGTAGTGATCCTTCAAATCACAATATAGACTTTTTATCAGATTTTTTTTTGTTTTGTTTTTTCCTTCAATAAATTAACATTGACACCAAATATGGAACTATTCATGTACTCATGACTTTGAGTTCAATCTAAAGTGTTCATATTTCATTCCTTTCTCCCTTTTTTAAGGTGCATTTTTAGTTCCTTATTGCATAATGCTTGTGGTGGGAGGGATTCCTCTGTTTTATATGGAACTTGCCCTTGGCCAGTTCAACCGGAAGGGAGCAATTACGTGCTGGGGACGTTTGGTGCCACTTCTCAAAGGCAAGAAATATATATCTATGATATATGTTGTACATATTATGTACTCATACTAATATCTTTATGTGACAGCGACTTCAATAATTTGTTTCATATTTTCATACTGCTTTTCCATATACATAAACAGGAATTGGTTATGCTGTTGTTCTAATTGCTTTCTACGTCGATTTCTATTACAATGTAATAATTGCTTGGGCGTTGCGTTACTTCTTTGCTTCTTTCACCAATATGTTACCATGGACAACGTGTGGTAACGCATGGAACACGCCCCAATGTCGAGAATTTGACGTCAATGTCACTAGTGGATTTCTCTCAATATGGAGCACATTTCATCATTATGAGGCGGAACAGATGAATCAAAGTGAAAATGCATTGACGGGATTTCCATCAGATTTATCGACGTGGTCAAAAGAGTTGAGTGAACCAGAGAATGAATCACGTTATACCAGTGCTGCCGCAGAATACTTCAAGTAAGAAATATAACTGTATAAGAAATAAGAGCATGAGAATATTTACACGAGAAACAAAAAGATTTTGTAGAAAAAGAAAAGAAAAAAAACACTAAAAATAAATAGTAAAAATTACAATATCATCATCTCTATTGGTGATGATTCCAGTAACGTAATTTGAATCTCATTTCTAAACCGATTATCTCTACTTTTGAACTTTCTGGCCGATCGGGGATTTTCATGTTTGCTATATAAATAACAAATCATTGCAGAAATACGCATATTAATCAAGTGGAAATTTTGTTCAATTTAAATGAGGATGAACTGCAGTATATCGATTCCGTTCTATATCACGAAATTATATTTTTATATGGTGTTAGAATGAAATAGACATAGTGATACATTTTATTCTTTCAAGAAAATAGCACGAAAGTTGACGTGCCATTTTCAGTTAATAAAAAAATCAGAATGAATGTGATGAAGTGTTCACGTAGTACATGATAATATACATGCGGACGCAGTCGAGCCGTGGGACATACACTGAGGCTGTTCCACCGATTATGATGATTTCTCGCAAATGGGTCAAGTATAATTTTATGAAATTTTTGTCTACATCTAATTCACAAACAATTTTTGTGATTGTATATGTTATAAGTTATAACTTATAACACACACGGATGCTGTGTCGTCATCAGAAAGAGGGATCAAAAATATTTTTACGCAGAATAAAAAGTAGTTGTTGAGATGAAACATATACTTTTACACTACTCTATACTCACGCTTATGATGATGTAACATAGTAAATTGTGACACTTTATTAACATAGATTTGTAATCATTGACATAAATAATGGTAATATTGACATTTTTACGATATTCACTTATATATATATGTCTTCTCTTCACGTAATCGGAATATTAATGAAAATTTTTATCCTGAAAAAGTCTCGATGAATGAAATCTAACGATAATTGGACCACGATAAATATCATGAGTATCCCAATACTATTCAGTTCGAACGCGGTAGATATCATTGATATTTCATATCAGCCAGCGTTTGCAATTCCATGCAGTTCTAAATCCACCATTTCATATTCTGTTCCGTGTTTTATCAACGTAATTTTTAATGACATTATATTAAGCTGATGATATAATTGGGCGGATGTTTCCACGGAGATAGCTAAAAGTCGGTCTTAGATACTGGAACTTCTCAACTCACTATTCTCAATTATTTCATCACCTTTAAGAAAATTCATAAAATAAGTTTTATTTTTTCCCCGCTTTTCGCCCCCCCCCCCCTCCTCCCCCCCCCCCCCCCCCCCCCCCCCCCCCCCCCTCCCACGTTCTATACTCCATAGCCTAAGAGATAAATGACGCGACTAGCGT
>JAPYZH010000975.1:0-10449 GCA_030523085.1 Meteorus colon | reverse complement strand
GCTTACGATTTAAAACATCCAACAGAAGAGCACATACTCAGTGTTTTGAAGAAAAAAGGTGACGGTTCGCATTATTCAGTGCGTCAATCCATTACTCAAAAATAATCTGTAAAAATGTAATTGTTATTCCCCAGAAATTAATAAATTATTCCCTTTTACAATGAAACATTCCAATAAATATTTCGCCCATTATATTCCGTATTCGCATCATCCCCAACTTTTTTTCACCGGAAAACTTCTCCGTCGTATTTAATAAGTATCAAACACCGTTCCCTCATTGGTCGAAACAAGTGACCGACCTTGCGAACGGAAGAACCTCCATTTTCGATATATTACTTTGATTCGATATTCTCTGTCCTCTAATATATTTCGTACAAGCGCCATTTTGCGCACGTGTTGTTCAGTCGATTCAATAACAAAAGCATAAGTTTACTAATTATCTCGTTTGTATTCTGTGTAAAATATCGACAGCGTCAATCATTCATCATCAATTTTGAGGTTATAATTTCAATACAATCTCGATCATGAACTCAATCAAAATACTTTTAATCAACACATTTTATCATGTTCGTTGATTTCATCGATAATCGGATTGTAAATGTGTAATCGTGAGTTAATGACCTTGAAGTTAGCAACAGTACAATGCGATTGGTCGAGAATAAATTGGCGGGATGTATTCTACGATTGTAGATCGAATTTGAAATGATTCAGATTCATCCAACATCCGCATAAGAATATGATTAAAGAAGAAAAAAGGATTGAAAAAAAATTATTCATATCTACTTATTATGTAATATGAATAGTTTAAGATTAATCATCACTAAATCCACAGTGAAATTCATCAAAGACACAGTAATAATGCGTTACTTCACAATAAATCCAACAATAACTTATCAAGTGAGTTGTAATTAAAAAATTCCTTTACCAATCATTCTTATCAAATTTTGTCTTATTTATTCGTCTAAAATTAATTTTACTTCTTCAGGATGCCATCAAAGCATTAAATGGCCTACAATCAAATGCTGCGTATCTTCGAACTGCTCCTAAACATGACGCAGCAGAGAATAAAAATTTGGAGCACACAATGAAATATCTCTCAAGGTAAAATACAAAATGAAATTGACATCAATGATTAAGAACAATGAGGTTATTGGTAAAATTGAAGCTTTTTCATATTTTCTATTAATCTATTAATCAATTTCATAAAATTAAGAGATTCCCCGTGAGAAAAACGAGTCTACCAACGCAAAAAAAACGAATTGATTACGGCCACCATTGGATTTTTATTTCAGATCTGGAGTAAGTCTGGAACAATTGGACAAATTATCAATAATTCATGTCGCGGGAACAAAAGGAAAGGGCTCAACTTGTGCATATATTGACGCAATATTACGTAATCATGGCTATAAAACAGGTTTATTCACGTCTCCACATTTGGTATCAGTACGTGAACGAATAATGATAAACAGTGTGCCAATATCTGAAGAAAAATTTATCAATCATTTTCATATTGTTTATGAAAAGTTAATGCAACAACGTTCACACGACAATGACATGCCAACGTATTTTAAATTCTTAACCTTACTAATGTTTCACGTATTTATAAACTCAACAATAGACGTTGCAATAATTGAAGTTGGTATAGGTGGTGAATATGATTGTACCAACATCATTCGCAATCCTGTTTGCGTTGGTATAACAAAGTTAGATCTTGATCATACCGCATTACTTGGCGATGATATCCAATCAATTGCATATCAAAAATCCGGGATATTTAAAAATAATGTTCCAGCATTTACCGTTCCACAATTATCCGAAGCAATATCAAAATTATTTGAAAGAGCAATTGAAAAAAATTGTCAATTAAACATTGTCCCTCCAATTTCGAATTATCAATTTAAAAAAAATCCACCAACACTTGGGATTTCCTCTGATATGCAATACGACAATGCCTCATTAGCTATTCAATTATCAAATCAATGGTTAATATCAAAAACAAATAACAATATCAACAATAGAAGTGTAATTGAAATGAATAACGATGATAAATTGCAAATAGATATGAATAAAGTTGAATTAGCGTTGAAAAATTGTAAATGGCCAGGACGTACTCAAATATTACGCGGTAGTTGCATTGATTTTTATTTGGATGGTGCTCATACAGTTGCAAGTTTGTGTGGTTGTATTGAATGGTTTAAAAATGTTTCTATTAACAGAAATAATAAACGTAAACGTGTGTTAATGTTTAATGTTATGGGAAATCGCGATGTTTTTGGATTTTTAAATCTACTTAAACCATTGAGTTTTGATTCAGCGTTTTTTGTACCGAATGTATCAGGAATTGGCGATTGTCTTGATCAAAATAATAAATGTACACCGATTGATAAGCAAGTTAATTTATGTGAGGTTAATAGTCGTTATTGGGGCGATAATGGATTTTATGCAAAGTCAGTTAACGACGCGTTTAATTTAATTAAAAATAAATATCAATTGAATGATATTTGTATAAATGATGATGATAATGATGATTGTAAAATTGATTTGTTAATTACTGGGTCATTGCATTTAGTTGGCGCTGCTTTGTCAGTTCTTGATCCGAATCTCACAATGAAGACGAATTTTTAAGAACGTAAATATAAAAGAAAAAATGACGAGAAATGAATAAAAATAAAATTCTCACGCACATTCCTGTTCTATCGTTGCTCTTCTTGTTTTCCATACAAAAGCATACGTAGGACTTGGTAGACTCAATGAAACCAAATGAAAAATAGTCTCAACTTCTCTTCTTTGTAATTATCAAATCATTTTTATTAATTTTTTATTTGATTTTCAATTTTTCTCTTCATTCTTTCACTCTTCAGAATAATTTCTTGCGATATTCAATGTCAGATTCAGCTTCAGTGTCTGATAAACTTAATGAAACACCAGCACGTCTTCGCATGCGATTGTCTTCCGGACTCTGTAATAGAAACGAGAAAAAAATTAGGGATTGAATTGTAATAAAAACACAAAAAGAAACGCGAGAATGTGAATTTTTCACCTGATCCAAAATTCCAGCGGTGGGTTCAGATGCATAACCAACTTCTTGCGCATCTTCCTCTAAATCTGCTTCATATTCCTCAAATTCATCTGAATCTGTATCAATATCCAAGTCATAACGATTCCCATGTGATACTTTACACACCATTTGTGCCAAATCAGTGAAAGTATATGAGGAAATGGGTTCTTGATTAACCGCTTGACTTTTTGCCCTCATCGCTTTAGCTATTTCACGATCTGCATTAAATTGTGGCAAAACACCTGCTTTTGATTGTCCCTCAAAGTAGGTTTTACCTTCAGGTCCATCAACAACCAAAAAAGAAGAAAATTAATTGACATAACCAACATTTTCATTTCATTATTTTCTTTATGGTTAATATTGATCACTGGCCATTCACTTTGTGACGTTTCTAACGATCCAAAATTAATTATCAAAAGTTTGTCATAATCATGACAAACGTGAGTATCGTCAGAACTAAAATCATCCAATAAAACCAAAAACAAACTCAGAATTATGAATTTAAAGTTAAAAAAATACATACCATGATGATAACCAACATCTTTAATCTCATCAAAATTAGCAAACTGCAACGTTTTATATTTATCAATTGGCGGTCGAATATATTCGCAATAATCTGACGATTTGACTTCTTCCAATTGTCGTACACAACTAACATAGGCCAATCTTGATTGTATATCAGGTAAATTAGGTACTTTTACCGGTGTTGCAAATGGATTCCATCGTTTCCATAATAACCACCAACCAGACAATGAATCACCATAATTTGTCAAGTCTGTGTCGTCTTGAGAGCCAACATCAATTGCTAAAATGTGATGTGCTCCTTGTCTCAACATAATGTCAGCTTAATTCATGATTTTTATTCCATTCCAAAGAACACATCACCAAAAAAAAAAAAACAGAAAAACAATAAATCAATTACAATAAAACAATCCAATTCGTGAATTTTCATCTCAATTTTATCCATCACTCTCTAATATTAAAATCTAATCCAACTATTTGTTTAATTTATTTAATTAATACCTGGAACATTGTTAACATAACACCCGTCGACCAAAAGATGTCCATCAAGTGGATCGCAAACTGGCGGAAATACGCCAGCAATTGTCATACTGGATCGTATATATTTCCACAGCAATCCTAATATATTTTTTTCCCATTCAATAAAACAACATAAAAAAGTAATAAAGAAGAAAAAGAGAAAAAAAAAAAAGAGTAAAATAGTTAAATCCAAACACAAAAACCAAAAGTTAAATATAAAAAGAATAATATTTTGCATTTACAAATTGAATAAATTTAATTAATTATTTTCTCTTTATTGGGACATCCTTTTATCGACGAGAGCGAGTTTCACAATAACAATAACAAAATAACAACAAATGAATTATAAACAATATAATTTGACAGATAAATATATAAAATAAATAAATGTTTCAATTTACTCTTTCTGTATTATTTATTTATTCCTCATTTGTTTGATTAGATTTTTATTCTTTTCTTGTCGGTAGAATTTAAATTTACCTGGCAGATTATTGACGTACCCGCCGTCGAGAAGAAGATGGCCATCAGTTGGGTCGCATAACGGTGGCATATAACCAGACAATGACATCGAACTCCGAATGTAACGCCACAGCGATCCTAAACACGTATTACATACGTAATTCTATTCATATACGAAAGAAGAAATAAATGAACAACAACGAATAAGAAAAAAAAAATAAAATAAACAAATATTACATCGATTTCTATTAATTGTTCATTCACAATTGTCGAATTAGGGAAATTGTTAATGTAAAATATATTTACAATTGAAATATAGAAGATAAAACGAAAAAAAATTATTCAATAAATATAAACAAATGTTATTGTATCTTTCGCGTATTTTTTCTTTACTTTCCCTGTTTTATTTTATTATTAATAATAAATATTAAAACCCTTTGTTTATCCCTTTATTATAATTTACTTGATTTTATTTAAAGCCTCACAACCGATACGTCGAGTACGTCAAACTGAATTATTAACTTTACCTAATTTATTTATCATTCAATTATTTATTTATTTATAATATGTGAAACTCGCTCTCGTCAATATGGAAAAGTCTTGAGTAATTAAATTTTTAACTAACAAACCAAAACATAATTTAAACATGCAAAAATTTATTTAATGAAATTAATAACAAAAACCAAATAAATAAAAACGAGTGCGAGATTTGATAAATTATTTTAAATCTTTTCTAGTGATTTTTTCATTTTCTTTCTTCAAAAGAATAGAAGAAAAATTCTCAACAATTTAACAATACTAATAGAATTATTATCAACAAGCGATTGTTTAATTATTTACTAATAAAATTCTAATTGCGTTTGAATAATAAATAAGAAAAGAGAAGAAAAAAAAATTGGAATGGAGCAAAACAAAATGTCTTCGTAATGTAAATTTTGTTGGCTTCATTTTTCTTTTCTATTTAATTAACTTTTAATTGTTATTTTGTTCATACGGACCGTGTGTGTGCGTGCGCATACAAGAAGCTGTGATGTCAGTAGTTATAATAAAGAAGGGTAGCCACAAATCCTCAATGTATGTATCGCCAAATGTTGCTTGAATTGTTTTATTAAAATCTCTTCCAGAGAACATTGACGTCATTGGATAAGTTAAATCCAATATTTGACGCCACCATTGTGTCATTTTCTAATATAATACAACAAAATCAATAAATAAATAACACAAAGTTAATTTATTTAATATTCAATTGCTCCGAAAAAAAAGAATAGGAGTAAAATTGCAATCAAAATGAATTTTTTTCATATTTACCTTTGACCATTCTCTAGCTTTTTGTGTTGTTGTGGTAATATTCTTTTCCATACACCATAAAGCACCCATAAAGGACCCAATACTCACACCACCAACCATATCAATTGGTATTCCTGCTTCCATAATAGCTTTTAACATTCCAATGTGTGCAGCACCTCGAGCTCCACCACCACCAAGAACTAAACCAACTGATGTACCAGTTAACCAACGTGCCAATCTACTAAAATCACTGTGGACATTTGGCTCTGACATCAATACCTTTGAATAAAGTTCATTCTGTCCAGAAAAACATAAAAAAATAATTAAACAACCAAAATTTTCATTCAATCAATCAAACTTCAATAAAAATCCTTTACATCAAACTTACAATGCGATATTGTGATCTTCTAGTAAACATTCTCTTTGGACACTGAATATGATGATGACTAGAAACCCAGCTTCTCATATTCAACCATTCAACAGTATTACTTGGTCTTTGTCCACTTTGTTCTTTATGCAACAGCACCAATTCCTTTTGCGTTCTCATAGCCAATCTCTCAACTTCTCTTTCAGTTCTTCCTAAAATTGGTGGTCGATCACCCAATCCAACAATTAAAATACAATCAGCTTGTCTAACACATCTCTGTGTCCAAGCAGTATAACCCGAATCACATTGATAAAGTGAAATACGATGTTGATCTTCCTGTTGTGCTAACCAACTTGTCAATCGATATTCATTTGGTGCGTCCATGATGCTTCCACCTAAACTTTTCCGCACAACATCCGAAGTTAATCTCAAACAAGGACCAATAGCACACAATGAATGGTATAATTCATAAGTAAACGCAGTCAATGGAACATCTTCAGATACAGGAACAATTGCAACAGTTGAAAAATTAACTTGCGATGGTCTTGCATCAACTGTTGCTGCTGCTGTTCGTTGATGTGAAGCAGTTGCTGATGGTCTTGTTGTTGCCTGTTGCCAAGTACCCAATATTCGATGTCCCAATAAATTAATTAAACGTGTAACAACAATTGGATAACGTAATTTTATAACATTAAACAATCCTTCAGGTAATTTAGCCAATTCAGAATCACGAACAGCCATAACAGTAGTTGATCTTGGTGTTTGCGTTACCATTTCAACAATTCCAACTAAATCACCTTTACCATATTCAGCAACAAGTTCTTTTTTACCATCTTTATGAGTTATAACTGATCGTAATCGACCGCTTAAGACAATAAATGTTGAATCTGATTCATCACCTTGACGATAAACAGCTCTGCCACTTTCTAAGAATAGCCAATCAAGTGCAAAATCAATTTGACGTACAAATGGACTCAATCGACGTACAACTGTGTTTGCAACATGCAAAACAACCGTTGGATTCTCTCGCATTATTGCAAAAAATGTTTGTTTACTCAATAATGCAATTCTGCTTGGATGTTTAGCACGAATATTGTAAAATGATGGTTCACCAGTTAAAACTGCAAGTCCACCAACAATTTCACCTTGATGTGCACTAAACATATGAACTTCTTCATTAACATCACGACCTTCAGCTACTCGTTGACTTATCAATAATGAACCAGAGACAACATAAACCAATGCCAAATCTTTATTAGATTCTTCTTTCATTAAATATGTTCCTGATGGTACTTCACGTATTTGAACTTTATCTTTCAATACAGAATCATCTTTTAATCCAAGCTCACGTACAAATGCATCTGTTGCTATTTGTACAAAATGTGATTCGTCCAATTGTGATGACAATGGCATTTCATTAGCTGAACGTTTACGAGCTGAATGTAAATTATAATTATCAGAATTTTGTTGGTTACTTTGAGCTGACAATGGTGAATTTGACCAATGTGCATCACATTCTGGTACTTGATTTGGTGTTGTTTGATTTATTTGTGGACTTATATTAACTTTTGCTTTCTTCGTTGTTGTATTTTGATTAATTGTCATCGGTTGGCTTGCAAATAAATTTGTTGATTCGTTTGTATCAATGAAATCAGTTTCGTTTGTTTGAGTTTGAAAATTTTCACGAGTACGTGAACGAACTGGTGAACCAGAGAATGGACTGTGTTTCTTCTTGTGAATACCTTGATTAACTAATTCAGCTGATAATCCAAGATATTGATGTAACGCTGTGAATGTTACGCGTTGTAAACGGACCATTATTACTTGAATGACACGAATGAAAGCATCAGGATGATCTTGAAATACTTCTTGAAACGCAAACATTGGTAATTTAACAACAATTGAATCTTCAACCGCACGAGCTGATACTGTTTTGTATGTACTCGTGTGGCCTGTTAAAACATCAGTGAAACTTAATAAACTCGTTACAGATTCACCAGTTTTAACGAATTTTAATGGAATTTGTGTACCATCTGGACCAGTTATGTAAACATTCACTAAACCTTGTTGTACTATGAATACATTTTCATCTGGATCGCCAATTTTAAATAATGCTGATCCAGCTGTTAAATTCATTATTTCAGTGTGTTTGCAGAGCTTGAGAAAAACCGGTTTTTCAAAATGTCCAAAGACTCGAATACTTTGTAATATATAAAGTGCATCAGGTGGTACACGTTCACCTGGTCCTAAATCTTCTTCAAGATATTCAGCTGGTGGTTCAAGTACTTTCAATTGTTGTGGGACATTATCTTTTTTAAGTTGTAAAAGACGACGTGCAAAACGCATTACAGCACGTCGCTTTTTTCCTTGACCTGTTGAATGAACATGTCCACTTATTGATTTAACTTTACGTAACATTTTACGTCCATAAAATAGGACTTTGTCACGTTTACGAAATCTTGGCTTTCCACTTCCAACGCCAACGAATTCTTTCACCTCTGGTAAAAATTCTTTGTTCTTCCATTTTCGAATAAATATTATCAATATTATTATGAATAATATTATTATTGAAATTAATAATGTTATAATGAATTCATTTGTGATATTGTATTGATTTAATATTGGATTAATCCATTTTTCAATTGTGTATGTTTCAATATTTTCATTTATACGATTAAATAGCTCCACAACCTTGAAATAAATATATAAATAAATATAAATTCATCTTCTGTTACATATTTACATGATAAAATCAATGAAATTAAATACGTAGGTTAAATTATTGTGTATTGTTCTTACCTCCATTGTGAATTTTGTTGATAATAAACATTATTTTTTCCAATTAACAAAATACCAAAATGATAATTTTAAACTCAAATTATTTATTTATTAATTCACGTTTTATCAATTCTTGTGCCCGTTTTGTTGCATTGATTCAATAAATATATCTTAATATCACATCTGTCCCTAAATAAATATCACAATGAAGTAAAGAAAGATGTACAAAGCAAATACCTAACCTCAAATATTGAGTTGCTATCGTGTTGTTTTATCTAAGCGTTTATCTAATACTATAATTCAACTTTTTCGACTGATTATCATCAATTAGACCGAATGATATTGTGAAATGATGAAATGATTTATATTCGACCTTCGGTACCTTCACTCGCGTCATCCAGCGCCATTTTTTTTCCATTATTACTGCACATATCAATTCTGCATCTGTATATGAACATGCAGTGTATACATACACACAATCATTGCAATTTTCCGATAAATAAACATGAGAACGACCATTCTCGAATGCTATTGGTGCAAACGAGACAAAGAGAAAAAAGCAGGGATAACATAACCTACAATGAGAATGGCTATGAGGTCAAAAGTTTGTGGGAGTGTGAGAGAGATAGAATGCGCGATTGTAGCGCCGCCAAACGTTATAAATGTGTCTGCATATTCAAATCTGATTGGTCTATTCCAAAAATACAACATGAACAGTAGCGCTTGTTGTGTGTCGTTATTTGAACTTCTAACCGATGCGTGATCAGTCTGTCGGTAATACAGTGGTGGAAAAAGTTCGCGGTTTTTTTCGAAATGGGCGTCATTTTGAAATTGAAAGAGAATTGAGAAGATTTTTGTGGTGTGAGTAGATTTGTAAGGGATATTCGAGATGAGAAAGTAATAAAAGTAAGGTTAATGTTTTATTTATTTGTTTATTGGATCATTCGGTGTATTGTAGGTTATGTGATGGTGAATTTGATGATACACTACGAGAATTATAATCTTGTGGAACAGGAAGATGACGAAACAGCCGTTGAAGCAATGGAACCTTCACTGTAATGTTCATTTTCTTTTGTTATTGATGATGATTTAATGCGCTGTGTACTATTCCGGATACCGTAAGTGAAATATATTATAAGTCCTGAAATTATTGAGGTTATGGTTATTGTTGAGTAGAAGATAGAAACAATTTTATGCATTGAGGAAAATTGAATTTACCAATTCCAACCCAAACGGCGAATCTTATCCATGTATCGATTTTCAACGACATCATGAGATGAAGATTGATGAGAATGCTCAATGCTGGTACAAATGGCATCAGAGGTACCTAAAACAAAAAGTCATCAATCAATTTCTCATTTCCAACTAATCAAATTCAAAGAAATCATCAAGGAAAATCCTATTTTGTTGACTTCTCTACATGAATTAATATTCATTACTTACAGAGAATGTCAATTTT